>JARJDR010015802.1:0-16788 GCA_030264135.1 Myllaena sp. GC000078 | reverse complement strand
TTACAGATTAAAAAGACGTGACAGGTGATGCAAACGCCCCCTGTGAATGGGGCAAGATCGTTAACGGTCAATTAAAACGAATTAAAAGCTGTATTCTCGCATTACGATACCAAATCTGAATTCTGCTATTGTCATTTACAAAATGCTTTTTACACTATTAAATTTTGTGATTTAATTTCAAAGTTATACATATTTCAATAATTTCGTGCGGACGACAGCGATCTTTCCCTGCAACCTCAAAATATGAGGTATAACCGCTTCAATGGATTTCTTAGAAAATATCAAGTATCCAACAGAAATTCTTTCTTGAGCATAAAGTATAACTATTTTTCTTCATACATACTAAAATTTAGCTCAAAAATGGAGATTATAACCAATAATTTCAGCGCACGCCTAACATGATTATGTTCGTCTTTTGCAAAGCATAGAAAACGAAGAAATCTGCTTGTAAATAGAAGGCACCTCGTTAGTTAGCTTCGTATTAAATCAGTGCTACATTCTACACCTTTTTTTCGGCACACCAGTTTTTAAAAATTGATGAACGATTGGGATAAAATTGGTCAATATCAATCTTGCTCCGTTTGCGATCTTATATCACTTCACCTTACTTACAATTACTTTATTAGAAATGGAATTGATTGTAAATTGATCTCGTTTGTTTATCTATTACGTCTACATGTGGGTTGAAAAATGTTAGTATGTAGCCTATATTCTAATTACCCAATTCAGCACGTGTAAAAACCGTGCAAATACGACGACTCTCATAAAATGGTGTGAAACGTTGTAAATCTAGTCAATATGTCAATATGCAGAGCGAAATAACAGTGATAATTCCGCTTTCATAACAAAAGCGGTATCATTACACCGCTAACCTACCTATATTGCATTGCATATATGAATGAACTGAATAGAACACAAGTGCGATGCTGTAGAAAATTGATTGTGTTCGACCGAGTCGCAGAGAGTGACACCGTTCGCCGATCCACACGTCAAACGCGAAAAATTACTAATTAATGGCCGTTACATTAAGATAGCGCTAAGTGTAGAATAATGTTATAATGTCAACGAGTAAAAGAGAATGTTACATGCTGAAAAGCGCACGATCACATTCACATGCGGAATCAAATTGAATATTAATGAGAAATAATTTAAGGCGACTGACCTATTGACCGCGCACTACCATAAAATTTTACATCTCCTCGGAAACGGTCAAATATGAAAAATTGCTTAATTAACTAGAAGCACGTTCAAATAATTATAAAATGTAGCCGCTGACAATAAGTTAATTACTTTCAAAACGCTCCTCCTTAATTTGCCATGCCTAAGTTTCTTTCAACTTTTGCCTTACCTAGATATCTAATTAACTTTTATTTATCCATACCTTCCACTTATGCGTGTACAGGTCAAATGCGCACTACTTGTGTACTAGTGTTTGGCGGTGCCATGCGTTTTGCCTGAAAAGCGATACGAAAACGAAGAAATTTTTAATGAGCCGTTTTCACTTTTAGACTTTTCCTCTTCTACGCCGACACCGACGCGATGTTGGCATCTTGAGCCTATCGAAAATCAACGACGATCGAATATACGTTTGGCGCTTAGCGTGATCGTTTTTGGTGCCTTGTGCATATCGGTGGTGAGCATCTAATCCAGCATGCGTCGTGCACACGAACTGCGTGAAAATTTTAATCATGCATCTAACCACCTTAATATTGAACAGATGGATGCAGTTGGCGGGCGCCGCCGCCGTCATGATCGAAAATCGAAAGCTCTGGAAGGCAAATCGATGATGACGCCGATGACCAGCGCATATGCGATAATAGTCGTGACAGAAACCGAGATGAAACGAAGAAGTCATCGGAATCGTGTATGTGTGTAATGCACGAATTGTGTCTGCTTATTGATGATGCCGATGACAATAACAACGACAATATCGAGGGTGGTAAACAATGTAGTGCAAGCAGTAAGGTAGTCGTAAATATGTACGATGTAAGCACGATTCACATTTAAGGTTAACATGGTGCCAAGTTTTCTTTGCAGCACATTGGAAATATTAAATATGATGTTAATTCGCATTTCTTTCGAGAATGGATGATTTTCTAATCAGAATTAAGTCGGTTTTCTCTAATATCCGTAATTCTATACTTTATATCCTTTCAACGACTCGTCGGCGTCGTCATCATCCGAGCGGATTGAAATTGGAGCGAATCGTGCTCCATATTTCGTGAGCGCGCACCATTAAAAACTTTTGTTTTTCACTATAACGTGAGCTGAATGCGAGCGCATCGTGTGCATCGCTCGCTACCGAAAGACACGAAATGGTAGCAAGCCCAAGATATATGAGACAAGTTTTTCTCCTATGCAAGAAGGAGCAAGAAATAGGAATCATAACGAATTCGAAATTGCTCAAACTTGAAGCATTCAATAAATTCCCCCAGCAAAGTTCATCTGTCAACCGGACGCGTGCGCGCATGTTCGTACGTTCATTAAGCAAATTTGGTTGTTTACGTTAGGGGAGCGAAATAAAAATGCCATAAAAACATCCAACAAATTGTGTGCTCTGCCGTGACATCGAGAAATACTCGAGCAAGTCATGAAGTCGTCAGTGCGACGCGTATGTTTAGTTATAGTTATTATTGCGTGGCCGAGAAGAGAGCATGACTTTCGTGTTTCATATAACATACTACAATGTGCAGGAGTCTGCAGACTGCCGCACTGCAGCGATGTAATAACGAGATAGTTAAAAACAATTTATTTTAATTGCATCGGAAAATTAAAGATGCTTCGTTTGTTGGGCTCTCAAGTATTATATAATAGCAAGAAGTAGAGGTAGAAATGTCGTTCGAATGATAAAAACCGAAAAGTTAAGTTATTTCAGATAAAAGTTTGATTTGCAGATGTAATCATTTAGATTGAAAACATTTTATGCGTTTTGAAAAGTGTTTGAAATTGTTTGAAAAGTTGAATAGATGGATGGATGACTAGGGGCAAAACATTTAAATTAGTCCAACGTTCAGCTGTCAAACAGTCAATCAAAGCGACCCTCATCTTAGCATTACTTGCCTCACTCCCTTCCTGCATGATTAAGGTTTCCTCTCATTTCTTTGCTCCAACTCGAAACTTAAACTACAAAGTGAACACAAGCAGATACAAAAGACCTATTTGCCCACACATTTTTCTTCACAACATTTAGCCCTTTAGTTTATTTTAATTGTTTCTTCATAACTACTTTAAATTTTGAAGTTCTTCCTAATATCGACTTTACTCGAAAACTCCTTTGGTGAATCCGCCGAAATACACTTTCTACGAAGTTTCTAATTATGCTCGGCGTCGCCCAATAAATCATAAATCACCCATGCCGAAGAAAAATCCATGTTCTATTTTCATTTAGCATATAGGCGGGCATTTAATAAATATAAAGAAAAAATCAAACATATGCGCATCGGAAAAAAAACGTGACGCGGGATCGGATGTAAAGTCGATTACAAAATCGTAACATTAATAATAATAATTTCGGTATATCAAATCGAGCATGCGCGTCGCTTCCAATTTCGTTTGTAATTTATGAACCGCCGCGCCGCACTGTCGATGGGAGGGAATTTCTCTTTTCGCCAGCCAGTGTCAACGTTGGTGTATTTTTTCCATGAAATATTATTATTGTTGCCACGTCGCATGCGCGCGCGCGCCATATTATAAATATCTGATATGAATTATATTCCGGCTTTGTTTCTTCACTTAAATGGCCAAAGATTTATTTTTATCGGCCGCAGCGAGGGCGGACGTTGAGTGCGGAGGAAAGAACTCACCTTGATAAACTCGAGCAACTTGCTGGCCGGCGCGCAGAACTCCTCCTCGAAGCGGCGCAAGCAGCCGCGATACTCGCAGACAAGCACGTCGCGTGCCTGCCGAATCAGCAGCGCACTGGTCCTTGCATAGTTCGCGTACAATCCACCAAAGTAGCGATCGATGAGGCCCGCTACATCGCAACGCATCTGCAAATGCAAAACAATCCGCCAATGTCAATTAAAATCTTCAATCATATCCTGGGAAATAGGTTTGCATGATACGTACAGACAACTGGCGCAAATTACCAATTAACGCGCCGAGATTTTAATGAACCTACACGCGTGTGAATAAACAAAGACATAAATAAATAAAAGGGTCGAAGCGATTAATTTATTACACCTTCTTGCCTTTCCATATTTCGAGTTTGCGCCGCATCGTACGCATTGCAATAAATTACAAGTGGAAAATGCGCGTAATGTGATTATTTACAACTTTAACCAACTGCCATTCACTTGATTCTGCGTATGGGACGGAAGATGAATGATGAAATGCAGTTGAGCTAACAATAAGCCGGCGCATGGCTTAATAGAGTTGTGAAATGGGAATCGCGACAAAATTGGAAGCAAAACAAATTTTCGAATTTCGTGCCATTGTTAGTCGTCGTCGTTGGCGGTTGGCGGCGGCATAGTACACACCTACGACAATTACCTAGACTTATTTTAGCTATAGACGACGAAACAAATGTTGGCCACTAGAAAAAGAAACGTTTGCATTATGGATTGCTCATACGGTTCGTGCCGCATTGAAAACCTCCGCTCATGAACGCTGTTAATTGGATTTTAAATAGCTAAATCCACGAATATAGACGCCAATATTGCCAATTAT
The DNA here is from genome assembly GCA_030264135.1 of Myllaena sp. GC000078. Classification (NCBI taxonomy): domain Eukaryota; kingdom Metazoa; phylum Arthropoda; class Insecta; order Coleoptera; family Staphylinidae; genus Myllaena; species Myllaena sp. GC000078. Next base: position 12,120 of record JARJDR010015802.1, on the reverse strand, counting down.
TATTTCATTTCAAACTTCGTTGTAATTATATGCATAAATTACGTATTGAACGGCAATTTCTCTGAATGTGCTAAAATAATACTTTCTGGAGATTTTTTAGTCACATAAAATTAAGATATTATTTTTAGTGAAATTTGAATAACAAAGAAAAGCAGACGCTTTTACGTTTGAATGATGAATTCTTACATACTAGTAAATCATCACGCAGATTGTATAAATTAAATGTGTTGAAATTGAAAGAAATCCTTTTACAAAAAATATACCATAATATTACCAAATATAAATTTCTTTTCTTTGACTCCCATTTAAAACGTACCTATATTGTTACATTTCACATAATTACACATATTATATAACACATGCAAATGATTTGGTTTTAGTAAAAGTTCAAAAGTAATGTGTCGTTTGAGCCATATTGCGATGCGCGCCGCATGCCTCCGATCACGAAATCCATCCATCCACCCACGAAACAAACATTTCCGCGTCTCATCATCATCATCATTATTACGCTGCGGCGGCATTAACACGAACCATTAATGAAAAAATGAGGTGTAAACGCGACGCCTTTAGCATGGCGCCGCGCGCAAACTTTTCATCGCCGCACGCATTTTACGTAATACTCCGTTGGTTGGTATGAATCTCATGCATATCATTACTAATTTTGGGACGCACGACGACCGATGTGGGCATATGTGTGCCACGAAAATGCCAATCTTTGAAATGACGTGTGACACAAAGCAATCGGCAATGCAGCCAAACGGAAGAAATATGCACGAGCCGAAAAATAAATGCGGGCGGTAAAACTTTTTGGTCTGTAAACTGATATACTCATCGGGCGGTGCGCCGAAAAAGCCAGCCGGAAAACTGATTCGACGTGCTGCGCGCGATGATGTGCATGGCGAAACGTGAAATGAACGCTTCGGAAAAAACGATGCCAACACCAAAAAAGTGATAGGGACGACGACATATACACTACGTTGTCGGCGCACGAGAAAAATCGCAATAAAATCAACACGTTTAATAGCCGCCGTCGTCACACTGTTGGCCGAAAGAGGTGAGTGATAACGACCGTAAAAATCGGATGCCGATCAGTTTTATGAAGGCGCGCGCACGACGGCGACGTGTGAACGATGAGAAACCGAGTGTACGAGGTGCGAGACCGCACACTCGTAAACTCCATTCGGATTTGATTTCATTCAAGACTTTTACTTAACTTGCACAATGCTCAAAATTTCCAGGAAGAAAAGATGACGGTAAAGTAGATAATAATAAGTAACACAAAAAGTTAGACAAACGATGCTTATTAAGGTCGATTTCGCGGTGCACATCCAGAAAAGATACGCTATTATATAAGGGCCTATTGTGCGTTCGCAATGCCTAGGGAGGAACCAACATAATGGCGATGGGGATGGATACCTAGATGGATCTGATCATCGAGATTATTGTAATTTGCGTATAGCTCCGTACTTCCTTCCTTTCGGCGTAATACGAGCGCACTCTAATCACTCGTATTGTTTACTAGATAAATTCCGTACACTCGCATCATGCTTTAAGTATAAATGAAGACTAAAACGAAAGCGCTACAAAAGATGTGTCATGCCATTGTATGCTTTACTGATTCAATTAATCGTATCTATTGTATTTGTGTCACATTTATCGCATATGTGTCGAAAATCAATCTTCTAATTTAACGGTTGTAAAACAATTCTATAAAAATCGATTATAATCGGCAAGATGGTCAAATGACAACGGTTTCTTCCTATTTGCCATAATTGTCCAACATGAATAATAAAATCATCTCCATTTAATAATGTTTGATAGTTTGCAATTATCGCCTGATTCATTGATAATTTTTGCGTGAATTGTGTCGAATTGCTATGGAATTTCAACTTTCGCGCGATCTCCATTTCACGGAATAATAACGGATGAAACATATGATCTCACGCGGAGCGTGCGCTTGTAATTTACACGTATGTAAATATATAAATCAAAACCGTCACTACTATTAACGTCTACGGTCCCCACACCCCTAATATTAGACGCACGTATGCATATGTTATTCCCCCATCCGTATCCCATCCCAGACTTGTATTTTTCCAAAGGGATGAATTATATACTATCGCCGAACATGCTGGCTTTTAATTTGCAGCCGCCCAGCGGGATGTCATTACGCATGATGTGTGGGCGGCGGCGGCGGCTGGGCATTCATTCAAATTTATCTATTTGTATTGTCTCGACTTCAAGCGGCGATTTCAAACCCCGATTCATTCATATTAAAGTTGATTAGAATTAACGCAAGCAAACATTCACTTCGCATCGCTCATAGGGGTATTGCATTACATGTGAGGGTGGCATTCAAAGGGTTGCGCATGTGTAAACATTACTTAAAATTAACTTCAAGTGGAATTAAAGGCAACTATACACTTTTCATGTGATGCGATTGCACTAAATTACAGACTAGTGCCTTCGACGTATGTACATATGTGCTACTTAATTCTTTTGTTTTATTTATTTAGAATAAGAATAGGTCTTCCTTATGTTAATAGCGTTCTGGTTAGTCATCGAAAATTGCTAAAGTTATATACTTAATAAATTAGAGAAAATTCTTATTTCCTTTTCTTCTACTGTACCAAACACAAAAGCAAACAAATCCAGCCATGTGCCGTAAAAACTTTAAACGAACAAGTATCAAATGAGAAGGAAACGCAGGCGGTAAGAAAAAAGAGATTCCCATCTTCAGTGATTAATGGACAATCAATACTTTTATCCTAAAACCCAACCGAACAAGAAAAACACTAGAAAACTTTTACATACGAATCCGGCAACAGGCATCTATTTGCAATATCAATTCGCGCGAATAAAAACGCATCCAGCATCATCGACATCAAAATCGTCATCAAAAAATTGCCACAAAGTGAAATTAAAGGCGCACGCGCACGATCACTTATCCATTCGACATCAGTGAAAGCTATCGGTATTATCCGTATTAGGCATTTTATTGACTATTATTGACTATTATGATCCTCAAAAGCGCGGCCTGACACATAACCGATGAAGAAATGAACAAAGAGAGCACCACTAGCGCCGAGGAAGAGCAGCAAAGCAGGCGCTTAGGCGAAGGGAGAGTTGGGGTTAGCAATTATTTATGCGATTCGCGCAATTGCAGCCACTCACACTATCGCTCGTGCAAAGATCGGCCAAGCGCGCGCGATATCGGGATGGATGAGTTATGAGGAATATTGGAAATGCAGCCTGGCGCAAAACGGCACCTCTCCATATATGTGCAAGCGCGAGCGCGCACTTTGAGTCAATTAAAATCGCAACGTAGAGAGCGCACACGACGCCGACGACGAAATGTTACAAATCAAAAACATTGAACGTAGAACAATGTTTGTATCTCGTTAAAGCAACCAACAACAACAACACATGCGGAATAACATGAGGTCGATTATCGAATATGCTTATGTAATAATATTAATAGCAAAAGTAAACAGTTCAATAGAACAACGCCGTACAATAACCATGGACGAAGAGGTTAGCGTTACGAAATCACATAAAAATATAACAACTCGAACGAGCCGGGATCACACCGGGGAGGAGGACGCACGCACGCATGCAATTCGAAAGTGCCGCGGAAATAATACAAAGTCATGCGGATCGTAAATAAATAAATAGAGAAATAAATACAATACTGAGTCGTCGGCGCAAGCTGCATTGCAGCATGAAATGCCAATGCAGACATAACAAGCAGGACGATGGCGCATTCGGTATATGACTAAATAAGCATCCAGTTGAGATAATGATAAATTACTTCTCGTTATCACGCCGCGGCAACATGCGGCATCAGTCGATACCGAAAATTACTCCAGATGACTTTCAATTTTCAATATTTTCTCGGCCTTCCTTGCGCGTCCCTTTCATTTTTCACATTGCACGGACGCCTTTTTCTTTAGTTTGCCTCGTTTCCCTTTCATCGCTTTACTTTATCAATTTATCATTGTCGCCGCATGACGATCATTAAGGCTGCCTTTTAATACGTATGTATAAGAAAAGCATAGATATTTTCGTTTTCGATTCAAATTAAGTCTTCAAAAATCGATAATAGATCGATTGTCTGCCAAATACCTCGAGTATTGACTGACGTTTCCAATCTTGCGCCGCCGAAAAGATTCGGATCAAAGTCATAAATTTAATTAGCTATTATGTGCAGGGTTGCAACACGACTTATATTGTACCGAAATGTAAACGGCTGGAATGTGATACTGTGCTTAACTTAAGACAAATTAGGAAGTGCATTAATTAGCGGACCGTACATATATCTAAGCCGGAGCGCCAACGAACGATTTAAATAAATGCGTGTTTGGAAACTTGATTAACTATATTATGTGCATTGAACGTGTGTTTGAATATATGGAGCGACTAATTAACGTACGCACTGCAGCAATAATAATAAGAAGAGCGAAGAAGGATAATAGCTAGACGGGTAGATCATGTCAAAACTTTCTGAAACGTTTTCCTTTCATTTGCCGACCAGCCACATAACGATAATACAAAAATAGGTCCGTTATTCAAGTCTCTCAGGGCGGATGTACATATTGAGCAGCAAACATGAATTAGTTAATATGATATTATTGATATTGAGCAGACATGGTTGAGATGAAAATTGGAGAAATTTACACCAGTCCAAAACGACCTGCGAGGAAAACGAAAGGCCCACAAGCACGACGGTATTATACATTTTTTAATTATTATTTAGTGCTAATTTATGCCAGCGGAAAGCGCTGCCGGATAAATTTTTAATTAGTCATTAACCGAGAAAGAGCGCGCTTTGAGATTCACAACTGACCGTCTTTTAATTTATGTAACTATTAATTTAGGCAGCTATTAATGTGACAGACATATCCGAGAGTAACAATCAGCACATGTTTGCGGCATGCTCACAGTCATATACTTTAATATCGACATGCAGATAATATTGTTTCTCGTTATCGCTCGGCGATTTTTCGACACAGTAACACAGAAATTATTTTTCAGAAGGGTAAAATAATAATAACACGCGAAGCGCGCAGACCGAACACGGAACCTAACAGCAAAACACCATAATACAAAACACGATTACCTATTAGCAATTACGAGAGTTGCAAACCGAGCGTGTAATGAAAACAATTAGCAGCGCTTTTCGCACTTGGCCAGCACCAGTGCAATGCGAATGGGCGCGAATGGGCGCTCTCTGCAACATTGATGCAATGCGTGTGCGCGCTATTAACATTGATCCACTTCGTACACCAAAATATGCAAATACAACTAAATAACACTGACATCATTTCTTACAAATTGCGCAAATATGTTTATTTTCTCTAAAAGAAAAATCTTCGTTATATTGTATGCACATGCGTGTTCCAAATGTGGCAAGCATTATTTCTTGCACGCATTATTATAATACTTCTAAAGAAAGTGGAAACACATAAAACTCAAATCCAGTTCTTCACTACGAATTAATTTTTAGTTACAAAACAATGACATCTATATTGATTACGTATAATGTCCTATTTTCATAGCAGTTACATAAACGCGTGAAAATCGATTTATCGATCAATTTGCTGCTCCAAAGTCAATCTACTATGCTACATTCCAATAATATAAGCTACGATCATGCTCGTACGTTTGGGGGCAAGAAAAATGTCGAGCGAGTCGCATTCGGAATTTAGGTCAATCGATGTTGTTTGACATCGACATACGAATCGTAATACCTGCATGCAACGCGTTATCTAATTGGAGCTCTTTCGGGATGAGTGAGCATTGGAAAGGCATGCACAACGCCGACACGACGCGACGCACACGCGATGGGTGTGCATAACATTATCAAACTGTTATTTATATTCCACCCAATCCGAAGGACGAACAGGTCATTACGCTGCTGCCGATCAATGAAATCGATGTGGCGCCATTGACGTCCGTCCGAGAAAAGACACGCCAAGTAAACGGCTATTTTCTAACCTGGAATTTCTCTAAATCGTGTAATCATCCAACCAAGATCTCCAAGATCTCTTGTAGGCATTCATCATCATCGATTAATTATCGTCTGTATATTTACTGTCAAAGTGGCACATCTGCGCCACAATAACGCTTATCTTAACAATTACTCGCAGGTATCATTGTTAATTCTGGCTGCTTCACGCATTCCAATCGCAGGCATACTGCAAGCAGATTCTGCGTAACAAGCGTGTTTAATGGCGTTTATCGTTTATCTATCACTGCAATTGCATTTTATCGCGACTTTCGCCCTACATGCAATGCATCACCACAGCGAACACGCGCTCGTTGGGAATGCATCATAATCAATAATAATACCTTGCGACCGTAATTGGCATTCGGTGATAATCGTCTTCGCGAACGTCTCAAATATTGTTATTACCGTAGTGGCGTAGTCCATCAATCATATGCAGTTAATTAGGCAATAATGTTATTGACCTATGCAAAACAATTTTCTTTTTCGCGCATTTCTTTTTCAACGGGCAATTCCATTAGTATTGGTACGATTCCATTGTTCCCGGCGCCGATAAATCATCGATAAGGAAACAATATTCATCGTGCGGAACGGCATTAGAGGTAATAAAATTCTGCCCATTTCGGTTTTGTTTTCGATTTCGGTCTCGATTTCATTCATGTGTACAGTGCCTACGACCCAACAACGGTCTGGTTGCGCATACCTTCTTGTATTATTGTGCGCTGCAATGGTAAATAACACTTGTTCACACGCGTGCGAGCAAAACAAAGGAAGACAATGGCCAAGCGTCGATCACGTACACGTAAATGTTCATATTAAACGTATGCGCATTAAAATCGCAAATACCTCGGATATTGCAGTGTTGATTTTGATTCTATAAACACTCTTCGATCGATTTGACTTCCTATTTCTCATTATTCACCAAAAACAAACAATTTTCTGTCTAATTTCGGAAATTAAAAGACGAAATTATTGAACATGATAAAGTTCATAGAGTAATACCTAGATAAGTATTGACATAACAATTCGTGGGCGTCGGCACGATATTGATAGCAATGTTCGATTCGAAATCGAAACCGTTTCAATTGTCAATCGATACCTCTTAGCGATCGAGAGATAGCCATTCTATTACTACCGCATTTATTTCATTATCCTTGCGCAAAGAAAGCTGTACAATAGCTTCCAGTGTTTTTTACCTTCGTTCATTCATTCGTCTTTCAAATCCCGGACATTTCCATTGAAATTAAATCTCACTTACAACTTTCTGATGGTATATTAAAAGTACGCAATGCGCTTCGGGGACTTATACCAGGCCGCATACGTGTAGTGTAGAGTACCCAACCCAATCGCACGTCAAAAGTCAAAACTCATGTGTATCTTACTACTGCTACCAGCCGCAATTGCAATTGTTTAACCCTGTTATACTTACACAACTTCCGTATTGTTCAAATCATATTGTTCGATTGTTTTCTCTTTGGCCGATGCGAAAAAGTATTAACATCGTTGCGTATTGTAAACGTTTAATAATCGTTATTGAAATTAAATTATAACCAGCATAAATTATGCAATTGGCATACTAATGCAATAATAGCGTTCGATATTGGTAAATTTGTTGATTAATATTGGTCGTATGTGTGCGAATGTACCCGCGTGTTGTACGAAATATATGATAAATGAGGAAATAATATCGCTGTGGGAAAACTGATTACATTTTCCTGGAGAAAGTATCCAAACAGCGTTGGTGGATCGCGCACTCGCGCCGCGTCGCACGCGAAATGATAAGTTTCGTTGTCTTCGTTTTTATAACATTTGATAATAATGTGATTAATTGTTGCTAATTTTGTTGTGCGGCGTCGCGCGCCTAACACCCGTGTAACGCGGCATGTCGAACAGTCGCGAACATTCATTATGCTGGCGTTCATCATAAATTATCATTCTTCTCCATATTATTATTATCATTATCGTATATGATATTAAACAACTGCATTTGCATATGACTCGACTTGATTTTCAGCCGAATGTTATTGGCCTGTTGAATGTAGTTCACCAGGTGCTGATTTATCCCAAAATCCCGCGCGCTTGTTACCCGACTTACGATTATTGCCGTACGCCGCTGACAATTGCAACTAACTAACGATCGCATATGCATTCTGCTCCGCCACATATCACGTGCACACGGGCGGCACGCTCTTGGAGGTGAAAGTGCATCATCGATTGCGCGCAACTCATTTTCTTCTTTCGTTTCTTTTGCAAAACGGTGCGCGCGCCGCAGCAAACAACACATTCGGCATCGACATCTTCACATGTCGCCACATTCGGTATTAGTCAATAACTCTTCCCTCGGCGAACTGCGAACGCGACCACGACAAACACACACACACACACACAGGCTCGACGAACATACATTGCGAAATGTTGCGGTTGTAAATTTTGCGATCAAATGCGATTTAAGTGCTTCCGGAGTCAACATGCTAACATTTGACTCCTCCGCGAGCAGCCACCAAATCACAAGCAGCGAGACGAGACGATTATTACGAAATCTCACAGTCAGTGCCTTTCTGAAGGCAGGTAAATTACATTAGAAGATAAAGTTTTGGGTCAAACACGCACAGTTTGCTTGTGGATATATGCATTGGAGGTAGAGGTACGTGCCACGAATACAAATTGAATTGGGACGCGCATGTGCGCTGCATTTGGGAAGACGCTAGAATTACAAACTGGTCTACTAGATTATTCGAAGCAGAGCGCGAGGAAGACAAGCAAGAGGCGCACACTGTATCTAGATTGTTAGTAAATTTCAATTACACGGTGGTCCCCCAATTTACATAGAACACTGGCTGCGTGGAGACTCATCTTGCTAGCCCATTCATCTCGTATTGGTGATCAATTATTCAGTGGCAGCAGCGGCAATCGATTTTCGTTTAATTACGCAACGCCCGTCTAATTACCCACGGCGCGGCGTTTTAAATTGTCACAAATAGAAAATTCTAAACTCACCTCTGATAATCCAACGCTAACCTCTTCAGTCGCTGTGGTGAACTCCTCCAGATCACTCTCTACATCGCATAATGTCACTTTATCCAGGTGAGGACTTTCCTGTTGCATAGCAGTGTCGTTCTCCAGCAGGAGGATCGACCGTTCGGCGTCCTCCGCATAGTCTTCGGCAAGCAAACTTTCCTCCCGTTCCTCCCAAGATGATCCGGAAGTTCGTTTTTCGACTGATAACGACTTCTCTTCGTCATTGTCAGTTTCCGGCTTTTTACGAAAATGCACCACCACTGCATTCGTTTCGCTGGTATTGATCGCAATATCAGCATGTTCAGCATCAGCCTCTTCGGCTGGTGGCACATACCAGGAGGTGTGCTCATCATTCGCGGCCGTATCGGACGATGAGATTTTCTGACCGATGGCGTCTTTGCATTTCTTCAGATAGCTCTTGACCTTCTTCACGCGTGTTTGTTTAGCTGGCGTTGTATCCTCAGTCGTTGATGGCGATGCCTTCCATGATGCATCGTCGTAGGTGAGACATTGTGAGCCAGTTGGCGTCACCTGAAAAAGAAAAAAAAAGAAAAATTTTAATCCTTTGAAATTTTTAAACTTGAGTCGTTGAATTTTTGAAACAGCAAGGTTTCTGTTTGTTGAATTATGAGCGCGCAGGAAATGGCACAACATTGGAGGACAAGTCGCCACAATTGTAGGCAGCAGTCGTTTGTTTTAACAGTGTCGTTTCTTCTCTGGGTTTGGTTGTGCTGTTAGTTCGCAGAGCGTGTTTGCTTCAGTTACAGTTTGTTGGAATATATTTAGGGCGTTTCGTGTGGGAAAATACAACAAATTGCAAATCAGCAACATTTGGTGCACAGAACATAACTCCATATATCGCAATTGTTCTTGATCTGTGATCGAATTGAAAATCAACCTACCATCGATTAATATTCAATACGATCGATAAAATCATATTATTGCTCATTTCGTAGCTGATTAATTAAATAAAGTTTTATACAACTAACGAAATGCGGAATGAATGGTAGATACGCCCATATTAGGAAATCTGCGTTTGTTTGACATTGTGAATAATCGCTGTGGCGACAACACGCCGGCGCCGGTGCGACAAAATCGGGTCGTCTTAGCGTGTGTCCCACGTCCTGCATTCGCAAAACTATTAGACACTTTGTAGCACGGTGTACGCGCGCATTTCCCGAAATCCGGCCAACAAATTTATTCTCGTACATCTCATCATCTCATAACATCCAACATGCACGCCGTTGACATTTATTTCCACCTTCGCAACACGCAAAAGACGCACCGCCGACGACTGACGGGCGCACAAGTCATTATTTATCGGCCGGGATCGTTCGACATTGATTGCGTCCCGTCGCGATGCACGGCGCGCCGCGAGATTGATCGGCATCCGAGCCCGATGCGTGATTAATTGTGCGCCGCCGGATGTCGCATGCGCCCATAAACAAATGAGTTGTAAATATGCTGCAATATCGTTCTTTCCTGCTTATCAATATCGAATCGGGGAATAAAAACTTCTTCATCTAAAAAACGACAGAATGAATGCCGTTTATTGTCGACGAAGAAAGAGTCAATCACCTCACACATCAATGAACTCTCCGTTATCATCTCCGTATGCGATAGTTAAATTTTTTTCTCTGGCCACTTCTTCCTTTCCTGGTTACGACATATCGTATCAGACGCCGGCTGGTGCAAACCGGTGTATTCTGTTGTTGTCTCCACAACAATGAATGCAATCGATTGTGTATCGATCGCAATAATAGAAAGATGTATGTGCATCATCCGCACGTAAGACGCAGACGTATGTTGCGATACCACGCACGAATGTGTCCCGAAAACCGTTAGAAGAAACCAATCGCGCATCCGCTGTTCGAGGAATTGTCGCACCACATCACCGCTTGGAATGAAATAATGCAATTACCACGTGCGAAAAACACACATCAAATTTCATCGCGCTAGTAATTTGTCACATATGGACATGAGCATAATTGCAAAGCGAGCACAGTGCCCGGCTATTTATTACCGAGTTATTTAGAAGTAGCAGTAAATGTAAATAGAATGCGTTCGAATCGATTGCGAAATGCATATGCAATGCGATACCTGAGCGCTGAGCGCTCCAAGTGCGAAGTTAATGCCCGACTGCATGAAGAAGAAGAAGAAGCAGAAGAAGTTGGCGAGGTGCACATGAGCATGAGCGAACCTGTTATGTTAACACCCACGACAAATTAAAATACGCTCGCCAACTAATCGAACGGGTTCGTTTTGCAATAATTGCAACTCACTAGCCATCAAAAACGCGGTAGGCACTGAGCGTGTGTTCGATTGCATCGCAATGCGCAATGTGCATTTTCGCAGAGCTGGAGTCATTCGACACTCATTCCAACGGCCGGTGCAGCCGCAGAGGCGTTTCGGTTTCAATTGGGTTGGTGCTCAAATGATATTGGTTGGGTATTTAAACATTTCAACATCTAAACATTTCACCCAAGTAAACTGTGGGTGTTAAATATAACAAAATTACACAATTACGATAAAAATAACGTAATGTTGATTAATGACTTGAAAATAGTTTTAATGTATGTCTTGATGCTTCAGAGGATAATTTAATTGAGTTGTGTATCAAACGCCTAGATCGCAGCATTGAAAGGATGAATATTTGCATACATATATTTACGTATGTATGCCTGAATGAAGATAATTCCTATATCTGATTACGTATGCATCGAATTCAATTTACGAATCGAATATTTTATGCATTCACTTCGCCATTGCACCACAGGATGCATTATTTATAATTTATGTGGTTTTGTTAATTAATTGAGATCATTAATTATGCTGCGGAATTGATGCCAGTGTCAATAGGAAGATATTTCATTCCTGATATTATGAAAAATCAAGATTTATTAGCTAAAACTATCCCAATTTCCTATATCCTCTCAATGTAGGTAATGTCTGTGTACTTGCAGGTATATAGATTGGAAATAGTAGATTATTTTGCTGGAACGCGTGTGATTGTTCACGCCATCTGCGCAAAGGTTTGCTGCCGAGGCGTTAGCCGAGGCTTGCAACATGCGCAGATGGCGTGAAACAACACGCGT
>JARJDR010015776.1:0-16071 GCA_030264135.1 Myllaena sp. GC000078 | reverse complement strand
GTGTGTGTGTGTGTGTGTGTTCGCGGGGGTGGCGGCAGCACAAAGAGTGCAGAGAAAAGGCATAAACGCGCAACGCTTTAAATTTAGATTTACTGAAAAGTAGTTTGTCCGAGACGCGTCGCTTTTATTTCATATCCGGGCGCCGGAGGATGCCTCTTGCCGCCTTTATCTAATTTTTCCATGTGTGTGCGCCCGCGAACGTTGGATTTTACGTCCAGGATTTAGGATTACGTATGTGTTTGCGCGCGTATCTCAAAGATATGTTGCAAATGTGCGCGTACCCTATATATCTCAATACATATACACACACATATCATGTTTGTTTAGTTTTTTGCTACTGCTGCTGCTACGAAATTGCATCCAGATCCCTCCGCGCTTTGCCACCCTGTGCATCTTCGGCGGATAGTATTTTGTGGCGTCATAAAGCTCTCATAGCCAGATAAACTTGTATGTGGGTGTGTGGTCGCGTGTGCAACACCTAAACTATCTATGCCGCCGAATGGAAACATAAATGCGAACAACGGGCGCCCGGACATTATCTATGGGAAATGCACTCGGAAGAACGCGGCAGCTAACATCTTTCCGATTTCTTATTCCGTGACATTGTCGGGCCCATTTGCACATCGGGCACACGCCATCCATGCATTTGCAGATAGATATAATTTAAATTACGTGCGATTCGTTTTGCAATTCGTATACGTTTTACGATTCGCCGATTGTCGGCTTTGTGCCCGCGCCGAAAATGTGAGCTCATTTGCGAGATTTATACGTGGCCATTGATTTTTGCCGAACGTATTCATATGACTTTCCCGAAAAGGATGTCCTTCTTTTTTCTTCTCTCACATGTACGATTTCACGGCAATCTGGAATTTTTATTTCGCAGACGTGTGCAAGCAATTTTCCTTCCTTTTCTTATTCGGTAATTTTCAAAGTCATTCCGCGTGCAAACAGAAAGTTATATGCATCATAACTAAACCGAAATTAAAAACGTTATAACCACAACGACGACGGCGCGGGCGGGACTTTAAGGCATTACGCGGCTGCCACGTACTTCCTGTTTCGCTGCTGCTATTCTTGCATAACCACCCTCCACGCTGATATCAACAATACATTTCCCATCTTATTCCAACGCTAGTTCGCGGTATTTAAAGTATTCCTGTGTATAGGTGTGTGTGTATATAAGTATGTAAAACAGGCGAAATGCGAATGCGAATGGAAATGGGAATTGCGCATGGGGAGCGGGCCCGCACATTATTTCTATATTAAAACTGAGGGCGACGATTGTTTGGCAAGACTTTGCAAATGACAGCGTATCAAGATATTCTTTCTCAATTTCATTGGTAACAATCATATTGGTTCATGCACACATGCGCACGTTTGTTGCGGGCATATACGATTGATCAACCTATAGAAAATGTATTTATGCCATGTGCCTCCCTTTACATTAAGGCTTTTGTCGACAACGGCGCGGCGCAGTGGTGGCGCGCATTTGCCGAAACAAAAACAATGGCGCGAACCCATTAAACTGCTACGGGCGCTGCCGTTTTCATTAAAATGTCTTCCTCACTCGCTCGCGCCATCCAACCATGCATATGTACGTAGTACATGCGTACACGGAACTTGATTAAAATATGAAATGAAAGAAATGAAAAATCCTTCTTCGCAGCACGCCACCGTTACCATCCACCCACGCACCCAGCACGCATTGTTGCCGCTGGATGCGTATGTGTATGCTAATATTGTGTTCGTTCGTTCGTTCGTTCGTTCCTTCGCACAGCGCTCCTGCTGTTAAGTATATTAATGTTGATTTGCATTGTGATGCGAATTAGCGCCCGCGATGATGAAGCTCGATGAATGCGCCCCGGCACATGAACATCGTCACCTCATCAACGCCCACCACTCATCCCCTTCGCTCGCCACCCGTGGAAAAGACGGATAGCATGTGCGAAACGTAGCAGAAATTTATATGTGTATGATAAATGTACATTGTGAACTTACCGCGTTGGCAAACAGACGTAAATATCATGGATATTCTATGTACATGATAGAATGTCGATTATATTTATTTAAATGTGTTTGCTGTGTGAATTGACGAAAGGGCGCGGTGGTAGTGGCTGGGGTAGGAGGAGATGAATGTTTATTTGGTTACGATAACGGCGTAACGATAACGTATAGTATCGTCTTAGATCGCTCATTCGTTCACTTTGTTCACCGCCCCAAATCCAAATGTGTGGTGCGCGGTGCGTGGTTAATCGCGTCGCAACCGGGCTTAGATTAATTGGAAGTTTATTAATATCCTCACATGCGTGCACGCGCACGCCGGATGAATTTCTATGGAAAATTTATTATGATAAATAATAGGATCTTTTCAATTTCGCGATACGTATTTAATTTACTTCCTTGACTGTGTGGCACCATATTTGCCAGAAATCGATATTAATTTAATATGCTGCCATGCGATATCATAAGAAAATCTATATAATAACCACGGTATACATAATATTTAGTAACATAACATGGCGTTACATTCATGTGCAATCACTCATACGTTGCGTTGCGCGTTGGATAAATATAAATCACTGCATGGGAATGATGAAGATGTGATGCGATACCGAAAACAAAATCACTCTAACCTCCGCCGCACAAAATGAATAGGGTTAAGTTATTAATATACATATTTGGGGAGGAATCTAAACATCGCCAAATTTAGGTCACATGTTTGCAAACGTGTGTACTCAGCGATGTCGTGTTTAATTTTCTCCAAAATTTCCAACTTCAGATCAAACGCTTCGTGTGTGCGTGTGCATTTGTTTACTCTGTTACCAGCGCAGGTTTTCAACTACATTGCATTTTGTATTAATTGTGCTGCCCGTGAATGGAAATTAACAAAGAAACCACGCTGCGTAATTGCGATAAATAATGGCTGAAACGACGGCGCCGGTTTCGCGAAAAGCAGACGAAGAAATCACGGGAATGTCCTAATGCGGAAATAAGTATGCCGCGACGCGATTGTAGACGGAAGCGTGTACGTCGACTTAAACATTACAATTGAAATTCTAATTAGTTCGAATTGCGGCCTTAATTCGGAAGGAAATTAGGGGGTTATTTGATGTTTCGCCATCGAAGCTCTGTCGCTAGCGACCAGCGCGCGCTCCTATTACAAGTTTATTAATATGGAGTTCATTAATTGCGAATTAATATACTGGGTCTTAAATGCTAAAATTCTTCAAGATTGAAGTCAGTTTTCGGTCAACGTTTCAATATTATATAATAATATATAAATGGATCATTTGGTAACGATTCAAATTTGGGAATGATAACTATTTAGACTTTTAATTAAAAATTCTTGTTTGTGAATACGGAGCAAAATCGATGCGAAATTTCGGCTGAATATTATATGCGAACATTATAAACACTCACCTCAGCTACCAGCTAGTCGCTCGATGGGAAAAGCCACCGTAATCCGAACTATGTTTACGTATTAGGTGTGCAGGCGCGCACACATTCGCGTCATATATGTGGGCGGACGGCGGCGGTGGTTGTACGTGTATCGTGTTTATGTTTTCGCGGTAAACACACCGGCCGGCGGCAGGGCGCGAGCGCGCGCCAGGACGACGGTGGCGTCCTTCCAAGTCCCTCCATAACATATTAAACACGCACGAAAGTCTATCTCCGCGAATAATCCGGGCTATAAACACAAAATGTCATAACTTCTCATCCCCTCATACGGTGCTACCGCACCTCACTCACCCTCCTCTTGCCGAACTATTTCGAACCGAAACTCACATCACCTTCATATCTTGGAATCATTCCTCCTGGCCAACAAACCCTCCGGAGACTTTTCGAACCCAACCCCCCACATCCAACCCACCTTCGATTACCGGACCCGATTCGTCCTCGTCGTTGTCGTCCTGCTGTTGTGTGCACTCGTGCAGTAACGATATTAAGAGAACTACACAATCGACGCATCAACAGCATCGGCAGCACATACACATTGAGAAAGAAAAAGCAAAACAAGAGTGGAAACTATTCCGAATTGGTAGCGAAAAAGGTGCGATACGACAGCTATTGACGTGGCGCGAGAAGGAAAGGAGCGGAAAAGGGTGGGCGGCATCTAAGTGGTATTGCTGATTTGCTTCGCCTTGTACTTTTTTGACTTTCTTGTTTCTTGTTGGCACTTCTTCGCCAACGACTGCGTGCTACGTGTTACGTTTAGAATGGTTTCATTCGATTGTATTGTATTGTATTTGTTTTCTTTGTTTCAGGTACAATTTCTTCATCCGAGGAGTTTGAACCGTTTTCAACTCATTAATTGGTGAGAAAAATTAATCATGTTGCTGGAAACTATGAATGTATATTGTCCATTATTGCGCTGGTGGTCACTTTTCGATTTCTTTTTGCCGCTTTTTGACCGTTGTGTACTGTGATATTTCGTTACGAACCGCCTCGGCGTCAAATTGAGTGCTGCACATGTTATAGAATCCAGCGCTGTAGTAAAATATAAAATATCATCGTTGTACGTGTGAGCTCGCGCGAACGCGCGTGAGTATGAACAAAACTGAAAAGAAAAACTCATCTAAACTTGCCGGCCAACGTCCGTCCGTCCGTCGGCGTCGGCGGGCGGCGGCGGCAACTTTCAACGTTGACCACTGCCGACCGACTCGGCAGGGGCCGAGATTTATATCCGCCCGGCCCGTCAAGGCGCCACCGAGGGCCATCAACATATGAACATCAGCCGGTCGCACGTCAACTCCTGTCCGACGCGCCTGGCACCCTTGCTCTCGCACCGAAAAATATATAACTTCATGTCGTCTGTATGGATGAGGGCCGGGCGAAGAGAAAATAGACAAGATCGAGCGAACTCGTTTTTTATATCAGCGTCGAAAACGGTATGACAGATTTAAAATTATTCATGGAAAATAAGTCGGGGGCGCGCGCGCGTTGGATGATGGGCTTACGCCGTGCAGTAGTAGGCAGTACCTGTCCTTCGAACTTGCTGCCTCTATATCCTTCGTCGATCCCTCTAATGCTAACCCTACTCGTTTTCCCTTGGTCACAAACTCTCAGCAGACCCAGGCGAGAGAGTCCTTGCCGCTCTCGTCCGATATATACCGCGTATATCATCATATTCGTCGTTGTCAGTCTCACACACGCGGAAAAGTTTGAAAGCATAGCGAATTCGATATAGAGTCCTGCGCAGACGTACGCATACGGGACGCGATGCCAAAGTGCAGGTGACGAAAATGCGCATGTGTGAGCCGGCAACTATTTTAAACTTTAATTGAAAAGTATGTTTCGTATGGGAAAAATGAAAACGTGAGCGTGCGAACGCCGAGTATTAGTTTATATATTATGCATGTGGGCGTGATGCACCCTCGCAGTGCACACGAATATTCGTTATATTATTATGATGACTATCAATGTACGAAGGAAAAGTTTAAATGGAAAATGCTACTTATTTACAGTGCGCCGAATGAAATTGTAGTGAAGGATTTCATGCTGATTGAAAATTGATTTCGAAATCATTGCGATGAAATTACAATTACACCAACTGAATTAATTATTATTTATTTTTTAGGATGATAAATAAATTAATCCCATATTCTATTTAATATGAATCATACTCATAATACGAAACTAAATTAGGTATTACTCAACAAAAGAAAAGTTAATCAATAATTTTCAATTTGGCAACATATTAATGGCAGCAGTGAGAGGACTGCGTGGGTGGCTCTCAATAAACAACAAAATATTCCATTAACAACTTTCAAAGTAACATTTTTCACGCCCGTGAAAATCTCCCCAGGTTTAGCGTTAACATTTGATACGTACAGTGAAAAAAGGGCCATTTTCACACTTCAAAAAAATTCACGTGTTCACGGGGATGAGTGTGTGTTAGCCGCGAACACAAATCATCACCATCGACACTTTTTTTGCAACTAGCTCGCATACTCTCCAACTTATGCATTCTTTCGCTCAGTTTCTTTTGCTTTCGGTTGGGAGAAATATCGAAAACCCACCATTTCAATGCAATAAAGATGTTGGTAACAAATGTTTGAGCGAAAACTTTTCCATAAAGTTCTGCTCTGGCTTTTTTTCTCTTTCCCCGTGCGA
Source organism: Myllaena sp. GC000078 (assembly GCA_030264135.1). NCBI lineage: Eukaryota > Metazoa > Arthropoda > Insecta > Coleoptera > Staphylinidae > Myllaena > Myllaena sp. GC000078. The sequence goes on along the minus strand of JARJDR010015776.1, from coordinate 9,957 downwards.
AATGTTGTGTGACGTATATTTGTACAAATCGAAGGTATCGAAAGTGTTCTCATAGCTCGCTTATCGGCACGGCAAGGCAGTCGACAGAAATACTTAGAATTTGAAATAGAATTACATAAAACCAAACAAAATGACACTATTAAATTGTAGTCTATATATATTACGACTTACGACTCCCCTTCAGCGATGATATAACGAGCACCGAATCTTCTTCTTTTTTCTTGTTCTGCTACTGGTTTCATCATCTCCGCATCTCCACGCCAATACTCTTCCCTTATCCTTATAGATTTTCCTCCCGCGCTCGAAGCTCAAACAGTAATTAGTCTTGTAAATATTATCTTTATCTTTTTCTTTGTAGATTATCCAGCCGCCTGTGCGCCGCGCGTCCAATGTATTTTAATCATAGCGAAATAAATTGCATCCCTCCCTCTGCCTTCACCAACCGCCTTGCTCGAATTAAACTATTCCTTCTGCCGCGCTTCCTTCGGCACGTTGCTGTTCTCTTGCTCTCTCGCGTCGACGTTTTAATTAATAGCCAAAGTATTATCGCATAAATTAGAGCGACTTATAGCCAATAATACTGTGCGCTCGCGGACGTCGACTCGAACAACCCTTTGTGTGCGCTCGGTGTGGAGCGCGGGGAGGAGGATGGGCGCGAACCGTAATCGCGTACAATTTACTTGTTAATTTCGCAACGATTTAAATGCGACTACAGCCGGACGTTAAAGCGCCACTGGCGACGGGCGCGTTGTCTCTTCAGTGTTAATGTGGTTTGCGCGCGGACTTAAACAGCGATCATACACACATTTACAAAACGTGTGCGTATTTTGCGCTGCATATGTGAAGGTTGGCGGAAGCGGAGATGTGTTGTGTATGCATTTGGTTAAAACTGGATTTAGTCTGGTTGCCGTTCGGAGAAAATTGTACGTGGCAGGCGCGTCGTTTGCTTCATTGTGCATTTTGCGATGGCAGCCACCCCCTCAATGCGTCTTTGTTCCGCGCGAGCGCGGTTGATATTGCCTGCAAACTATTCGCGCTAATTAACCGTCGTCGCGTGCCTGCCGTCGCGATCGTAATTTTCCGTTCAATTTATAATAAAACGCTATAGCGAGAATCGCCGAGAAATGCCGTGAATACGGTTGTTGTGTGTCCTTTTTCCAACCGGCATTGCGCGCTTTGAGTTGTCGGCGGTGCGCAATTACGCGCAAACTGACGCTCTTTTCTGTGTGTGCGGCGCGCGGTAAACGACGACAACTAAGTCGTTTCGCAAATGTAATTTTTCGTCGTCGTCCGCAGACGTACATCGGTTTTGAAATTCAACGCTTAAATAATACATAATATTTCTGCTTCGAAATATAATTTAAATGCAATTGTTGTCTGGAATGGGTTTTTTTCAATTCACGTTTACGCATTACTGTGTAAAAGTTTAATTTATGTTGAGCATTGTTGAAGAGTTTCTTTCGGCGAGCGCGGGTTTATTTGAATATATGTTGATGCGGGCGTATGTCTCGGCAAACAACAACAAATCTAAGCTGTCTTAACCCCAATCAGCTTGTCGAGAACAGCGGGCATGTAAGCATTTTCATAAATTCGTATATGTAGACTTATTGGCAGACACGCAGCAAAAACAGGGTAGACATCAGACACTTCATTTTGCGCTGGTGAAGCTCTCATCTTCTCCACGTAAGGAGTTTGGCAAGTTAAACAATAATACTTGTAGACAGAAATAAATATTCACGAACGTGCTTTAGTCCAAATATCAATATGGATTGAATGTCTGCGACAATAAAAAAATACCAATATTCGAAATAAATCAATATGCTTTTACCTTGTATTGTAGAATAAAATAGTAAACTAGACTAACGTAAATTTGCTGTTTTCAATTATACGCATCGAGGAGAATTTCAACATAATGACAGCTCGCAAATTACCCGCATGTATTGAATAAATACCACACTCATCAAGTTTGCCGCACGATTACCGCGCATCCGATCGACAAAAGCTTGTTAGCCATTGAAAATGCGCGCCATACCACTAATTTCATGCCCATCCCGGAACTTTCGACAACAAATTGCACGCTGACCACACACACGCCGGTGAACGTAATATCTTTATTCGACTATGTACTATACTCATAATCGACACTTAATCTAACATCTATAATTATATCTCTAGAAATATAGATCGCAATTAGAAGCCCATAAACTTCGTGTCTATTATATTCAATAAAGCTCACACAAAGGCCACTACATGCCTACATACACAGAACGCGAGGACTGGGAGAGCAATTTGCCCCACTGCACATCATTTATGCATGCGCTTTCATTCCGATGCCATAATACTCAGCTGTGTATTTGTGCAACTCGGCTCTCTAATTCACTAATATTAACGTTTCCGGGAGGTATAAATCGTGCTTCGTGGAGACAATATTCGATGCGTTGCTCAAAACACCGGCTGGTCGGTGGTGGTCTGTCCGTTCCGCACGCGAACCGATCGAACGTGGAACGCGGAAATTACATCCTTCGGCGCCGCTGACGACGACGACGACGACGACGACGACGACGACGACGACGAAAGACCCATCCTGTCGCGCAACTACTCGCTGATTGCACTTAAATCATTAAGGCGCATCGATTATACCCGCCTCCTATCCACAGCGCCCTGCCATATTATTCCTTCGGCGCGCGCCGAACCGCGTCGTAAATCGTTCGATTAAGGAAGGAAATAATTTCGGTCGCAATCATCTGTCATTCGGTGGGGAGGCGGGATGTTTTGTAAATAAGTGGCTCCAAGATGGATTGCGTTCGGCGCCAGCGATCGAAGGATTATTGGCCTATATTTTTGTTTTCGTCGAAGACAATTTGATGAGAAATTATGATGCAATTACTTTCGCGCTTGCATTGTTTATAAGGATGCGCCAATTGAATTTTGCCACGGACTGACTTGATTGACGGACAATGCGAAAAGTCTATTAACACTAATCGATCCGTAAGCGCTTCGTTTCGTTATCCTACCTTGAAAAAGAATCCCGATGACAAGCAGAACGAAGCGGTATTTCGTCGGCATGACGTCTTCGAAATCACTTGCAGGCGCCACACACACTCACACGCAAGGGCGCGCGCCCTGCTCCTGTTCTTCGATGTGCTTTAGGCGGCGGGCGATTGGAGACGGTGAGAAGCGCGAGCACAACAAACTAGCAGAAAACCACACTCACACGCGAGCGCGCATGCACACGCACACACGCGAAGAAGTCCTAGTCAATCCCACTTCGGGCACGGTGGGCTAGTTAGGCGGAACGACAGCGGTCAACTAAGAGCAGTCAATTAACGCCCGCCGACTTCCGGATGCGTACACATCCGTCAGCGCTTTCACGATTCGTTTTTGCCAAGCGAATATCTCCTGGTCGCGTTGGTGGCTCCTCTGAAATGGAAACGAAAATCATTAATAATGAAATATTTCATGCATGAAAGGACATAATCATTATCCTAGCAGAGGTCAATCAAAATGCGCTCATTATAATCGTTTGTATTTGTTTGTTGCTGGGATTTGTTGCCCAGTGAGATGGGCAAAGAGAAAAGGGCCGAAGAAATGGGGGGACCGACGTTTACGGAGACAAACGTTCCCGCTCCTAATTAGAAAAAGCAATTACGTATGAGAGTATTTAATCAAGAACGGAGGTTAAGGTACGGGGTGTGGGAGATGTATACCGGGGATAGGGTTGATGGGGTTGCTGATGTTGAGTAAAAGGCGTTGAATACGAAACGAGAAAAGAAAAACGATGGCGGTGTACGCGACGACGTGCGTCTTTCGTAAGGGCGCGGGGGTCGGCGCGGCGGCGAAAGTAAAAGTGAAAGAAAGGTGGCAAAAGTATAGCGGGCGAGTAACGGCGAGAATTCCGACGTGTTCGAGATGTATTCGTCTCTCGGCGAAGTGCTGAAATAAAGACGGGGGCAGATCCTCGCGCGCACTATGCGCACGGCACAGATAAAACGCGCGCCCCCGGATGAGATGCGAAAAGGAAATGGATACAATTGATGCTTAAATATTTACACCTGCTAATTGAAATTTTGTTGCAAGTTGGACACATTGTTGTTGTGACTCGCTGCTCGAAAGGAATTAATTAAATACATCCCCCACGCAGCGTATACTTTTTTAGGCGAGAAAAGAAATTTCTCGCAAATTATTCACGCCTAAGAAATATAAAAGTGATTTTATTGAGTTAGTTTTTGCCACTAAAACATATGAACAAAGTATTCCCGCCTCACTTAGCATAATTTCTACTTACATTATCGTCCACCTTAATCAATATAAGTAAAAAGGATTTACGAGCCATAACACACATTTCTGTAGTAACTTTCACCCGGTTGTGTTGTTGCAATTTAAATTTCCCGGCAACACCCACACATATTAAAATTATACTAATAAATATTCCTGTGTGACCGCCGCCCACCCATTCGCCGCGAACTAATTTCAAACTGCCCGAACGTAACCGCTGGAAATCACTAGAAATCTAGTTAAATTAAAGCTCGGCATTAGTGGACGCATAAATAATAGATGTTATTGTTTTAATGTTCAAACTAATAGTGAAATAATTTATAATTCAATACGAACTGGTTGCGCAAGGTCATCCCGGTGCGGTGCGCTGCTAGGTTTTATTTCCTAAATCATATTCCGCCACGAAATATAAAATCATTTGACCGCTGACCTGCTGACCATCTACTCTCTCGTGCGCGTATAAACGCATTGCGCTCTCTATATCTACATATTTGCTCCAGTGGTATTTTCCTGCTGAATTTTCATGGCTCCCACAAGGTAATGCATAAAGAGAAGCTGAGAGAAAATCAAAAATAATAAAACATTCCGCGTGGCGCATTGAAAACGATGTGTTGTTGATCAATTTTCGAAAAATAAGCGACGAGCACCACGATGGCATAAACATCGAAATTATTTACTCGTTAAATCTATTTCATTCCCCGATTCTCGTCCCGCAGGTAGGCCCCGGCCGATATTGAATTTGTTCGATAAGTGGAGTGAAATTCAATGCTTCCAGGAATTTGTTGTATATAAAATGCAATATTAACCGTATATTATTTTTGCAAAAGCGTTTTTTTTCGGGGAATTGGAATTTAGTTTTGTTCATTTCGCCAAAAAAATCGCACTACGCATTTTTATGTGGAGTAGATTTTTTACAATTTGTCGCCGAATTCATTAAAAATCCAATTAAGAGTTATATTTGCATTTCCGCCACCGCACAATCGTGTACGAATGTATGCGCACAATATCGAAATATCAGCATTCGTAAAAATCATGTCTGTCGAAATTGTAGCTTGCATTAGATGAAATTCATTGTTTCGTCATTAATAGCGTATGTGGGTAGCGGTATTAATATCGCGAAATATCTTTGGAATTGCATATTGACATTCAGGCATTTAATTTGAAATTGGTCTAAGCAAGCAATATGTTTATATTTGTTCCTAAATATTGGCATCTGAATAACTGACATTGTCGTGCAAACTCATGATATTTGAGGTGTTCCAGATAGCATCTAGTTAAACTACCGCAAATATGCTTTAATTAAGTGATTTCGTAATGTATTCTCTGTTTTAATATTATTTCTAGGCAATTCATTCTTATAAATATTATCATGTTAATTGGATATAGAACAGAACAAAATTTGATCGTATAATTAAATTATCGCATAAACAATTTTAATTTTAAAACTAAATATTTGAATTGTAGCAGATGTTTCCTTCGAAATTTACATGAGTTCGTTTTTGTTATTTTCACTCGTTTCGGGTTTCCCATTAACGAACTATGTTGCGATTTTGTTGCATATAATTAATATGTAACGCATAATTTCATACATGGGCATTTGTAAACAAAAATTCGCAGAATTTCACTCAATATTAATTAAAATGTAACACATAATACAAATGGATATTTGAATAAATGCATAAATAATTAAATCGATATTATTTTCATTATGATTTTTAATGAAAATTCAGCTTTAATTTCATATTATCCACATTTTAACTAATGTCACGAATGTGATTCAAGTTATTTGCTTCTAGAAAATAAGTTTTAAAAAATTATTTTCTGCATACTTGTTATCAAACACGATGTCAGAGTATAATCCACTAGATGCACAGTCGTATGAGTCTCGCAAGAAAACGATATTTTAATTTCATCAATTTTTAATCGCTGGCCCGGCCGGCGCTGCTCGCGATTATTTACGCGTCACGTCGCAACGAGGAATTTACTATAACGGCCTCTGCGTGCGCAACGGCCCACGCGGCGCGCTGAAAACTTTTCGCCGCGGCGCGGTTTTTCGCGCACACACGAGGAGGGGGTGTATACACCACCCGTCGGCACCAACCACCACTATTATGTAAGTTTGCTAGTTGCACACGGGGTGCCTTGCCTGCTTGCCTTTCGCACAGCTTTCGCGCGAACGTCGGCGGCGGAATACTAGTACGAGCAGTGAGTTGAGTAGGTAACTCGAGAGACACAAGCAACCCTCACGCTACGAAGCACGCGGGTGAACTGAGCGCGCGCTTGCCTCCCTTGCCGTGCGGCGGGGTAGCGTTCTCGGCCGCTGTGTGGGTTTTGTTAGATAGGTCCAGGCGGTGCGCGCCGCGCAAGCGCCACCTTCGCGCGCCTGATTACTACCCTCTCTCCATACTTTCGAAGCGATCCATCCAGGACGAAGGATAATATCCTTCAGAATCAAATTTGAATTCTGAATTTGAACTCTACAAATTGAACTTTGGGCGTTGGTGTTTTCTTTTTTCGGGTGTTGTTATTTGCTTGGTGCAATTAATCATTTTTCTTCTCACAGCGTGATGTAAGAAATTTTAAGCAACTGGGCGGCGGACCACTCGCTTTCGTAAAACCGAAACACAATTACTTTCAACCAGGTCAAAAACATTCCCGCTCTTTTTGCGCCCGCGCGCTCGCGCACCAACCTCCGCCATCCATCGAACACACGAAAGTTTTTCTTTGGCGTCGTCGACTTGATTCGTTCATTGCGTGCAAGCACTGCCGCCGCTACATCTCTTCGCCGCGGCGCATTGTCGTCGCCGTCGTCGTCCTCATCTCGTCGTCGCTCGCTGCCAGGATAACAACTATGAGTACTCTACTTTGCTCGAACACACTTTATAATCCTCAAGGTGCTCCATCACCCTTTGAATAAAAGAGGTCCATAACCAAACCCTTGCCACCCTTTGCTGCAAACTCTCACTCACTTCCACTACACGTCTGCATTTGAAACATCATAGCCTTCCACCTTACACCTACGCGGGCGCACGCATGTAGTACTTGACGGTCGGGCATAAAGTAGCTTCGTGCAAGCCGCCGCCTAAACAAGTAACTTTGCCATGCGGGCGTATTCGTAATGCGCCCTCATCATGAGGAGGCGCCCGCTCTCTTTCCTCCCTTTGGCACGCTGCGACACGTGCCAACCATGCTAAAGTCGAAGTCGTCGAATGTGTGTTATGTGCGCCTCCTTCGGGGCCGCGCGAATTGCGAATCCCCGGATTACGCGTGCTAAACGAAGAAGCAATTGATAGGCATTCATCTCGCTGGAGGCTTTGTGCGTCGGTTTCTTCGGGGCGCCACCGCCGAACCGCCTGTATTAAACTTCAGTCCCATATGCTGATTAAGTCAATCGCGAGTGGTGGGTAGCACATTGCGTGCGGATGAATAAAAACGCGTAGCAATAACTTGCTCATCAATATTCGATGAGGGTGTAATGTCTGTACACACAAACACCGTGCCCTTACTGGCTAGCGAAAATACATTAGGTATAGTTTTTATAATGGTATTAGAAATATGATTCACCCCTCGGGACTCATACCCAAGGATTAGCACTCGCGTACTTCCCCCTCTCATGACGAGGTTGACGTAGATGGATCATTCGCAATTTGCTAATATTTTTCAAATTAATTAAATTGCTCGAAAATCGTTTATTTTACCGTTACCAAAATTTGTCGCAAACAGTTTGAACATTAAAAGTGGCGAGTGCAGCGTGCGTCACTGCCAATTTTCGCAATTTCCATTGCGGCCGAGTTGTGCGCAGGATGCCGAGCGATAAATATTCAAATACGAAACATGTCGATCCAGAAACTATTCGTTGCAGTTTCGCTCATTCGAAATGAACGAACAATGGAGTCAAGTGGGGCGCCCACTGCGAGAGCCTTGCGAGGCGCATAGATTTGCCCACAGCGCACTGAATATATATCTGCACCGCGCGCTCGCGCGTCCTTTTGCTCTCCTCGCCCAACACGGCCGAGTTGGTTTGTTCGTTTGAGGCGAAGGATGAGGAGCCGCGGCAGGCAGGAGGTTCGTTTACGTTCGGTTTACATTCGGTCATGATGCACGTACGTTCCAAGTAATGCAATTACATAACGCTGTTCTAAACTGAGCAGTAGTGTATGGCTTCGCTTTCGGGCACCGACAAAGAGTGTGCTCGCACACAAACGACATGCGTATCCATCATAAGGGCTCATATTAATTTATCATTGCTTTGTTCATTTACACGAAGGCAATGTAGTGCGCGAAAGAAATCGAATTCACAACGCATTCATAATGTGCATAGGCTCTTAAGCTACCTCCCCCCTTAGGAAAGAAAACACTCATCGCGGTGAAATCGGCGCTGCGAATTAACGTCTCACACCCCAATCATGCATTATGCAAACTGCCATTCGTGCCACCCTTTCGCATGAACACTGAAATGTTGCATTTCATAATGAACTTGCCAAAGAGCAGCAGGATGGACATCAGAAAGCCGGCAAGATTTTCACCCAAAGCGTGGTGCAAAATAATCGCAAACTTTCTAATGCGCTAGCTCGTTGCGGGGGTTAAATAGCGTCATTGCTGGTGCGTTAAAGTTGAGTGCGCGCCTTGAGAGAGCTGTTTAATATTCGCTCGCGTGTTGTGGAGTGCAATCTAGTTATCACTTAATTTTTACATTCGCAATTAAGCGTGCCGCTAATTTGATCCGAATATGGGGAGTACGCGTAGCTGCGTTGACGATTAGCGTGGGAGGTGCGCCCCGGCTTATTCAATATTTGAGCGCGCAAATGCAGATGTGCCGCTGCCGCTGCCGCGCTGCATTCGCATTATGAGAAACTGAGAAAGCGAGCTGCGAACTTTCGAAACTAATGCGAATTTAAAATGCAACCGGCGGCAGCCGAGCGGAAAGTGAGCCCCCCCCCCCCCTTCCCTTCAGCCTGGTGGAGGCGCCGGGCGCCGCCGCGTATAGTCAAGTCAAGGAAGAAATTATACAAACTTGTTTGGTGTGCGGGTGCTGCACATCGCTCGGCAACTCAATTTCGGTGAAATAAAAGTGGATTTCGTGCGCGCGCTAAGTTACTACCTAATATACGAACAAGTTAATCCATTATCCATAATTCTTGTAATATTGTAGACCTTATTTGCAAATAGATTTTTTTATTTACGATTACTTACCAAGGCGAACAAAGTTTTGATTAGGTGCGGGACTAAAACGTTTGATTAAAATGTTGAAAAAATAGTCTACGGCTTAATCTTGGGGGAATTTCATTAAATACAGTGCTTCTGAAATGCTAATTAAATTCTATACCAGATAATTAAAATTACCAACCATTGATTTATGATGTTTCATAAACTTTACATGAAATGATGACAATGATGACAACATTTGTATGTTTTGAAATACAAATATAATATACAAATATAATAATTAATGTCAATGCGAATTGGTGGTCATGCTATAGCGCGCGTGGCCTGTCACGAAAACAATTTCATTACGAACCGCGATGTGCATAATTACCAAAATTACGGGCTCATATCAAAATTTTCCCCGGCAAGGACAATTAGAAGAAAAAAAAAACGTGAACACCACCACGGTACGTACAATTGTCGTGGATCGAAATACGAATAAACACGACAAATTGTTGGACAAGACCGCGTCGGCGT
>JARJDR010015764.1:0-10989 GCA_030264135.1 Myllaena sp. GC000078 | reverse complement strand
GTTAAGCGTGGCGATGTTATTACAGAGCAGCGAGCAGAGCAGCTATTAAGGCAAGACTTGGTTCAGTTTGAGCAGGATGTAAAGAAGTTGGTACGAGTACCAATTAATCAGAATCAATTTGATGCTCTGGTCTCTTTTGCATTTAACTGCGGTGCTCATGCGCTCAGCACCTCTACTCTGCTGCGTAAATTGAATGCCGGAGATTATGACGGAGCAGCCAAGCAGTTTTTACGATGGAATAAATCAAAAGATAAAGTGCTGCCAGGGTTAACACGTAGGCGATTAATGGAAAAGAGGTTATTCGAATCTAGGTGATGCTTATTTAAGAGCGATGCTACAGTTTGGGGGAATAAATGAAAGTTTTATTGTCAATTAAGCCTGAGTTCGCTGAATCTATTCTCGAGGGCAAGAAAAGGTTCGAGTTTAGAAAAACAATCTTTAAAAAGAAAGATATTAAGACAGTCGTTATTTACGCCACTATGCCAGTTGGGAAAGTAATTGGAGAGTTTGATATCGCTGAGATTTTATCTTCAGAGCCGTCGGATTTATGGGAAGCCACCAAGCAACATGCAGGGATAACTCGCTGTTTTTTTGATGAGTACTTTGCTGAAAAGAGCAAGGCATTCGCTATTGTAGTTAAAAACCCAAAGCGTTATGAAAAACCGCTGTATCTTTCGGAATTACTTCCGGGCGCAGTACCACCACAATCATTTAGATATATCTAAAAAGGAATTGAATAATGTTAACACGAGAGCAGGCAGACAATTATGAACGTGAATCTGTTGAAAGATCGCAATCTGTTCAAGATAGATTTAATGAACACATGAGACAGAAAAGACGGAACAGACAGATGTTAATTGCACGATATGGCAATAATCAGATGACACGGCGGTATTTCCGCAATTTTAAAGGCTAAACCACAAGAGGAATATCAAAATGACGACTAAGCGAGAAGTTGGTCGTCCGACTCGTTATAGAAAAGAGTATGCAGGACAGGCGAGAAAGCTCTGTTTGCTTGGGTATACGGATGTAGAGTTAGCTAAGTTTTTCGACGTTACTGAGCAGACAATAAACAACTGGAAAACTAGGCATAAAGAATTTTTTGAGTCCATGAAAAAGGGAAAGGAGATCGCTGACGGAGATGTCGCCGCTAAACTATACCACAGGGCAATGGGTTACGAACACCCGGAGGACGATATCAGAGCCGTGGGCGGGGAAATAGTCATCACACCCACCACTAAGCATTATCCACCCGACACCACAGCGGCTATCTTCTGGCTAAAAAACAGACAGCCCAAGAAATGGCGGGATAAACAGGAAGTTATAAGTGAGGTGAAAGTGGCATACACGTCTAATGACTACAAGGAAGCAGAGAAAAAAATTAATGATAAATTACAGGGTTTAGATTAATGAAAGCGTTAGAGTGGGACGATCTCGACTTCCCCACTAGATTAGTAATTAAACTAAAATCAGAAAAATCCTTTCTTAATTTCACTCGCCTTTGGTTTGAGATATTGCAGGGGGAGCGAATGATGGTTAATTGGCACCATCGCCTAATGGCCAGTAAAATCGACGAGTTAATTAACGGCGAACTCACACCAGGGAATTTAATCGTTAATATTCCGCCCGGGGGAACTAAGACAGAGTTTTTCTCAATTCATTTACCTGCATATATTAACGTGCTTGCTAGTGTCCAAAAAATAAAACGTTTCCGTAATCTCAATATTTCATTTGCAGATACGCTAGTTAAACGTAATTCCAGACGTACAAGAGATATTATCGCTAGTAGTGAATACCAAGAGCTATGGCCCTGCTCATTCGGCGTAAATCAGGCGGAAGAGTGGGAAGTGGTAGACGACAAAGGACGATCAATAGGTCAAACGGTATCCAGATCAAGCGGTGGGCAGATAACCGGAGGCCGGGCGGGCTACCCTGGTGTTGATTTTTCCGGTTTTGTCTGTCTCGATGATTACAATAAACCTGATGACATGTTTTCAGCGTCAAGGCGTGAGAACGCTAATCGCTTGCTGGTAAATACTGTCAGATCAAGGCGTGGCGATAAGAGCAAAGAGCACCCTACCCCGTTCGTTAGCATTCAGCAGCGACTGCACACCCAAGACGCCACTGGGTTTATGCTCTCAGGCGGCATGGGCGTTGATTTCCATCACGTCTCTATTCCTGCTTTAATTGATGAGGAATATCTTGAGACGCTACTCGGGAATTGGCGGGAAATGTGCTGGAATGACATTAAAGACAGTGATTATATAGACATCAATGGTACACGATATTGGTCGTATTGGCCTGAGAATGAGTATGTTGGTGACTTGATTAAATTATGGGAGAGCGATGACTACACGTTTTTCTCACAATACATGCAAAAGCCTCGCGCATTAACCGGAAATATTATTGATGTTGATTGGTTTAAAACCTATGAAGAATTACCAGTACTGACCCATAGAAATATATTTGTCGATACTAATAGCGGCAAAATTAACGAATACAACGATTACACAGTATTCACATTAACGGGTGTCGGTAAAGACGGCAATCTCTATATTATCGATTGTGTTCGCGGTAAATGGGATCCTGAAGAGCTGTTAAATAAAGCTATAGAGCTGTGGGAGAAATGGAGCATTAAAGACGTGAAAAATCCGATGCCATTACGCTATATGAATATTGAAGATAAACAGGCTGGGCAAGGGTTAATTGAAACGTTAAAAAAGAGAAAGTCAATACCCATTAACGCTATCCAGCGGGGGAAAGACGAGAATAAATTAGTACGTTGCTTAAACTGCATTCCTCAACTCAAAACAGGCCGGGTATTTATTCCCGCCACATCTAAACCCCAAACAGGCAATAAAATAACCTATACCCACTACCACAACGGAACCGTCGCGGGGCCTACTGATTGGGTAGTGCCTGCAATGGCTGAGTGTGAGGATTTTTCAGCAGACGACAGTCACGCGCATGACGATATTTTAGACACATTTATGGATGCAATTGACACAGAATTAATTACTGGTGGGGGTCCTGGCTATGCGGGGTGGGTATAACTATGAGTGATATTGAGTTAAAAATGGGCAAGCCACGCATTCGACTAACTGCGGATGGCTTAGCTAACGTAGTTACCGGGCTGGGCACAGGACGGGATCGGCGGATGTACAATCAATTCCGCTTACCCCTGATGCAAGACTTTCAAGAGCTGGAAGCGGCTTATATGGATAATTGGATCGCTGGCCGAGTAGTAGATACAAGAATTGATGATGCAACTAGAGAGTGGCGCTCATTCTCAACAGATGACGCCACTATGATTAAAGAAGCAGAGAAAAAATACAATCTTAAACATGTTACTCGTGATGCTTTCCGCTGGTCCGGTGTTTATGGTGGCGCAGGTGTTTTATTAATCACAGATCAGCCGTTCGACGAGGAATTACGACTAGAGAAAATAAAAAAAGGGTCGCTTAAGCGACTGCTAGTGCTTGATAGAATGTATATCACAGGTCAGGACTACAATCTGAACAATCCCCTCTCAGCGAGTTATATGTTACCGGAGTACTACACGGTGCAGGGGGGAACGCAGCAAATACACCACAGTCATTTCATCAAGGCCCCTGGGGTTGCCCTGCCTATGCGTCTGCGGATGCTGAACGGCGGCTGGGATGATAGCAGACTAAGACGGTGTATGGAGGATCTTAAAGACTCTGTTGCTGCTAAGGCGGGTATAGCATCACTAATTATTGCTGCTAATGTTGATGTTATCTCAAAAAAAGGACTAGCGGATGCTTTAGCATCGGGGGATATGGACCAGGCGATAGTTAGACGCTTTCTTAATTTTGACATGCTTAAATCCTCATTCAAGCTAGCACTGTTAGATGAGGAGGAGGTTTTCGATCGTAAACAAATAGCGTTCGGTGGCTTGGGCGATGTGCTTACAACTTTAATGGAGTGGACGGCAGGCGCAGCGGATACACCCATGACCCGACTATTCGGCGTGCAGTCTAAGGGCCTGGGCGATTCTGGTGAAGGTGATGAAAGCAGTTATTTTGACAAGATACGAGGAGAGCAGGAATCTTATTATCGTCCCTTCCTTGAAGCTATTGATCAGGTGATGTTCCGCTCTGAATTTGGTGCAATGCCCGAAGACTATCAGTTTGAGTTTAATCCGCTATCACAGCCCAACGATACCGAAAAAGCCACACAAGAGCTGGCATATGCGCAAGCGGATAGTATCAGACTCAATGAGCAGGGGGTCGTTAAGCGCTCTCAAATTGCACGAAAATTAAAGGAGCAAGGCACCTATGCGATCGAAGAATCCGACATCACAGAGATCAAGGCAGACGAGGCAGCAGAACGCGCGGGTGAATACCAGTTTAAACGAACTACAGAGCATGATGGAAAGCAGCAAGAAAAGGAAACGACCAGCGAGACCGATTAAATACCCCGCAAAAGCTGAAAAATATTACGCCTCTCAACTAAAAACCCTGATCAACTCATTGGCTCAACAAATCGATGAACAAATACTACCTGCATTACGCCGAAATTACACTGCGGATCGTTGGGTATTTGAGCTATTCAGTAAGATCATTATTGAGGAATTAAGCCCCGCAATATCGTCTATGCATGAAAAACTAGCCAGATCTGCGGTGGTGATGGCTGAGATTGAGAGCAGCAACGCATTTATCCAGCAGATAAACCGGGTCCTAGGCGTGGATATATCAGGCATGATTGCTCGTGAGGCGTTATCTGATTACGTTGATTTAGCAGTAACAAGTAACGTTAATCTGATCACATCGCTCTCTACTGATTATTTCTCAGAGATTGAGCGCATTGTTACCGATGGCATGATGCAGGGCGAAGGCCTGCGAGATATCACAGCTAAATTGCAACGGGCCACTAATGCTACTCACAAAAGAGCCAAGTTGATCGCACGTGACCAGATGGCAAAAATCCGGTCAGACGTTACACGAAAAAGGCAGGCTAACGCGGGCATAACCCGGTTTAAATGGTCTACATCGGCAGATGTGCGCGTATCAGGCAATCCAGCGGGGACTTACCCCAATACTAAAATTAAATGTTTTGCTATCGCGAAGCAGGATATTGGCTATGGCCCTGGCGTTTATCTTATCTCTGACGGCGCGAGGTACGGCGGTGAAGTGGGTCTTTTCCCAGGACGTGCTCATGTCAATTGTCGCTGTAGCCAAATCCCACAAATTGAAGGTATTGATTATTAAGGTTATCCATGAAAATTAATATTCTAGATAGCTTGTCGTTTCCCATCTCCACAACATCACAACGCGAGTACACGCCTGAAGGTTTTTTAAAAGTCCCTGGCCGCGTGGCTCGCGCGGGTGTTCAGCAGTATCTTGCTAGCGAGTTAGGGTTAACAGACAGGCCAGCAGCCGCGATCGTTAACGTATATCGTCCACCTGATGAAGTCTTCTCACAAGATAGCTTAGAGAGCTACGACAACGCGGATGTCACTATTGATCACCCCAGAGATTTAGTGACCGCCGACACGTTTAAATTAGTTACCGTCGGGCATGCTATCTCAGCTGGCAGGCAGGATCCAGAGGACAGTAATTTTATTATTGTCGATATGCTGATTAAAGATAAAAAAGCCATTGCTGATATTGACAGCGGCAAGGCCTTTCTATCAGCGGGGTACACGGCGGATTACAAACAGGTATGTGGAGTAGACCCACTATCCGGCAACAGTTACGAGTACATTCAAACAAACGTTTATATTAATCATATCGCGATCTGTGATGGCGCAAGAGCTGGCTACAAGGCGCGACTTTTTGACAGTAAAGTAGGAGTAAACCCCATGGTAAAAGTGACGCTCGATAGCGGCGTAGTTGTTGAAGTGGCCGATGACGCCACAAAAACATTAATTAACAAAACCCTAAGCGATCTACGCCAACAAGTAAAAGACGCTGAAGAGGCAAAAAAGGAAGCGGAGGACGAGAAGGAAAAAGCAGAAGGAGAGCGAGACGCAAAAGATGAAGAGAACAAGGAGCTAAAAGAGCAAACATCAGACGCGGCAATTGAGTCCCGGCTAGTGGAGCTTGTAGCAACAAGGGATGCCGCTAAACGCGTAGCGGGTAAGGATTTTACCTCTGATTCTCTCAACCCTCTGACCATCAAACAGGAGGCTCTCAGTGCTGCCAAAATTCCCTGTAAAAAATATGGTACATGGGATAAGGCCCCGGAGAGCTACTTGTCGGCTTTCTTCGACGTGGAAGAGGAGCGAAAACAAAGCGAGGATGAAGAAAAGGATAAAGAGAAGCAGAAAAGCGAGGACTCGCTACAGGGATTCGCTAAGGACATGCAGGGGATAAAAGTGAAAGATGCAAACACCGCGCGAGAAAAGGCCCGTCAGGCATTTATCGACAGCCGTTACGGCAACAGTAAAGAGGATAAACAATAATGGCTATTGCTCAATCAGATTTCACATTGTGGAGAAGTAGAGGCTACGAGGGCCAAATTTCCACAATTGATGTTAACGATGTAATCTCTCGCCGAGTAGATGGTGAACTGCTGGCTTTTGGTCGGGCGGTGATGCGCGGGGAGAAAGCTCGCAGTTGCGCCCCTGTTACCGCGGCAACTAAAGCGGCGGATATTATCGGCTTTTCAGTGCGCTCTATTGCGACTACAAGCAATACTCCACCAACTAACACCGGAGAGTATGAAGCTGGCTATCACGATAGAGAGATCGCTTCTATTATCCGCCGCGGCCGCTTTTATGCTAAATGTGTCGATGGGGCAGAGGCCGGAGATGTTGTGCACGTACTGACAGCAGCAGGAGAAAACCTAGGCAGATTATCTACTAAAGGGGGCGTTGCACTCAATCAGTGCAGCTGGATTGAAGACACAGAGGCCGGGGAAATTGGAGAAATCCAAATTGACGGTATTTTAACTACGGAGTAATAAAATGAGTAAATCAACTTACGATATGTCCCCGCAAGCTGCATTATCATTTTTAATTCAACAAGCGGCACATATCGAGACTGAAGTCTATCGTCGTGAATACCCAGAGTTTAAATATACACAGTTCGTGCCACTGGATAATTCCGCGTCGGAATGGACACAGTCTGTTATGTTCTCAGCTATTGATGCACGTGGGGAATTGAAAACTCTTGGGCCTACATCAACTGACGTGCCGACTGTCGACATCGCTGCATCGCAGGGATTCCACAAAATTGAAACAGCGGCATTAGGGTACACCTATTCACTGGAAGATATTGGGTTTGCTCAGTTAAACGGTACTAATCTAGATGCGGAACGTGCGATAGCGGTACGTGACGTTGTGGAAAAAGGCTTAAACAATATCTATTTATGGGGTCACGATGGTATTGGTGAGGGTCTGTATACTTCTAAAAACGTCACTATAGAAGCCGCAGGCGCAACACTAAAAGCTTTAGTAGCAGATATACCGACAAAAGGTACTCAGCCAATTATTGATTTTTTCGCCAATGCCTATAGCCAAGTTTATCTTACTAATACAAAGACAGTGCACAAACCCACTCATTTTGTCATGACACCGGATAATCATCAGCTGTTAATGAGAACCCTGCTTTCATCACATAACTCGTCTAACGTCACATTGCTAGAGTTTCTGAAAACTAACTTTAGCGATATGGAGTTTCATGATGATCTGTTATTGGATGGAATTGGCACAGGAAAAACTGACCGCATGATTGTTTATAAAAAGGACATGAGGATTGTTAAAGGGCATGACGTTATGCCACTTAATTTCCTGGCCCCCGCCACTACTGACAACATCAATTACAAAGTTGCCGCAATACTGCGAACAGGCGGCACAGAATGGCGCATTCCAAAAGCTGCCCACTATATCGACGGAGCGTAAATCATGCAGAGCGCTATTACTAATCATCACAGTACGGCCCTTATACTTAACACTGATACGGGTCGTTTTACTATTCCCCCCGGAGAAACAATCAGCATTGATGGCGACTTATCAGAGCACATACTTGCAAAAGGGGGACTGATTACAGTGGATGTTGAGGATACGCCGTGGGATCCCCCAGCAAATAAAGAGGTGCCAGCGCAAGATGAAGGGAAAAAGAAGCCAGGCAGACCACCTAAGAACCCGTCGTAATGGCGGGTTTTTTAATGGAGATGATTAATGGATATTACAGCTGAAATTATTGCTTACTTCCGGGAGTACTTCCCGGAGTTTGAAGACACTACAAAGTGGCCCGAAAAGTGGATAATTCAAGCACTAGAAGAGGGAGACTCAGAAACGGGCAGACGTTGGCTAAAGTACGAAGCCCTATCCGCATCTCTTAAAAAGCGGGGCATGTTCAACTTTGCCGCCCATCAACTGATTATGAAGCAAAGGAGGATACAGGGAGATGTGGGTGTCGCCTATGCCGTTTCTTCTAAATCTGTAGCTGATGAATCCATCTCCTATGCAGTGCCTGCTGCAAATATCAGCGATATGGTAGTACATGGCGATCTGGATCTCACACATTATGGCCTTGAATTTTTACGCCTACGCAGACGCGCGGGTAGCGGAGGATTGATGATATGACCGAAGTTGTTTTAACAAATTTACACGAGCGACTACTTGTATTTTTCAGCGATGGGGAAGACGTTGTGCTCCACCCAGGAGAGTCGAAAAAGCTAAAAGGGGATTTTGATGAAAACGTTTTTGTTAAAGCGGGGTGGGTAAAACTGGAGCAAGCGCAAGAGGATCTACAAGAACTCCCCACTAAAACAAAGAAAAGGGACAAAGGATGAAAGTTAATGCAGATCTCAAAGGAGGCACAAAAATAGCGCAAAGGATTAAAGAAATACGAGATAAATTCACCACCAACAATCGCGTTTATATTGGGCTGCCTGCTGGCTCTGGTGCCTCTGATGATGGCACCCCGTTGGTAGAAATTGGGGCAATGCATGAGTTTGGATCAACAGATGGGTCTATCCCAGAGAGATCTTTTCTGCGCGAAACACTGCATGCTAACGAAGATAGATTCAACAAGGTTTTTCGCAACTTATCCGGTGATGTTGTAAGAGGGAAAATTACGACTCGTCAGATGTTAGACCAAATAGGTGAAATAGCGGTAGGTTATTGCAAGGAGGCTATCAGTGAAGGCATCCCCCCGCCCAACGCCCCGAGCACAGTTAAAGCCAAGGGTTCCGCTACCCCATTAATCGACACAGGCACACTCAGAAACGCAATTACCTACGCAGTTGAGGATTAATCATGGCATTTGGTAACGCGCTTGATATGCACTCACATATTGACACTAATTTTGTCTCTAACGTTTCCGGCGGTGTCCGTCTGATCCAGTTATCTAGCTGTGGTTACACTGGCCCCGGTGGTGTGTGGGTTGATGGTGTAGAGAACATCACCCTGCTGACTCACATCAACATTCAGCCCGCCCAACTTGCAGATATGCAGGTTTTGCAAGGGATAGGCGGCACAACTCATATTGAAGATGTTCGCATTGTACATATTAACGACGGCAAACATTACATCTATCCGAATGATGACGGCCAATTTAGCGACTGGCTAGAGTTTAGCGATGGACGGGAGATTAGGAGGTGGCGGGTAATGTCATGCGATAACAGACCCT
This sequence comes from Myllaena sp. GC000078, assembly GCA_030264135.1. Taxonomy (NCBI): domain Eukaryota; kingdom Metazoa; phylum Arthropoda; class Insecta; order Coleoptera; family Staphylinidae; genus Myllaena; species Myllaena sp. GC000078. The sequence continues at coordinate 1,387 of JARJDR010015764.1, read as the reverse complement.
GGCGCACATTCTGCCGGGCAATTGTGCAACGATACCGAGGGAGCGGCTAAATGCAGACTATTCAAGAACTCCATCAAACATTGCAAGACCTTGTGGTAATAGCAAGTCATGTGCCCGCTACCCGAGTAATTTTGGCAAATCAAGGCAGGCCCGCACCATTTGGAAATATGCTGTACTCAACTTACAACTTGATTCCAATACGTGCATATGGTCACTCGCGTAATGTACGCGTGAAACGCCCTCCTGCTGAAGATTTTGACGAAGATTTAGATAACTGGTTTGACTTTGAAGAAACTCAATATACAGCCATGGAATTAATGCTCTCTGTTAATTTTCTTAACAGCGGTGCAGATACTGCTGTAATGCGATTGCATAACGCTAATTTCCGCGCGGACGTTAGCGCCTACCTGCACCGTAATAACATTGCCTGGCGCTACGTCAGCCCTTGTAGAAACCTGTCCAATATTTTGCAGGCAGGTATTCAGCCTCGCTACCAAGCGGACATCAATCTATTTATTGAACAGAACGTCTCCTACGCCCTGCTGCGTGCGGCGGGATTTAACACAGAGATTAGAGAGGAAACAAGCAATGTCATACTCCATTGACAATATTATCCCTGTTAATTTTTTCCTGAAATCAGCCGGGCTATCTTACGCTGATTTTTCGTCAGCAATGCTATTTGTGAATTTTGAGAACATTATTGACGAAGATCTCGCTACTATGTTGTCAGAAAGCGGAACAGTGACAGATCTAGAAGACGAAAAAGCCATAAGGCATTTTTTCAGCTCATCCGGTGAGGCCGCTGCGATAATTGGCCAGTATTTTTCCTCGATCCCCAAGCCCCCTTCCATCAGTTTTTTTGTTAAACGCAAAGACGAGACACTGTTAAGCGCCATTCAACGCGCCGAAGAGAAAGCCTGGCGATATCACTATTTTTTCATGACTCGAGATTATGACGTCTATAAATTTAATGCGGGTGAGTGGGAGCCAGACCTGGAGGCCCCCATTTTCAAAGCCGCAGCGTACGCAGACAGGACAGGACATCCTATGTGGCTCACTTACTCAAAGCGCACAAAAAAGCCGTACGAGCAATACTCTAATACCTTTTTAGATGCCGCTTTTGAAATCTTCCACGGCTTAGGCCACAGGTATACCTTTGTTGGCTGCGCTGATAAAAGCGCGCCGCTAGGTTTTCCAAAAATCTCGCACAACATGGTGCAGCTTGCAGCCAAATTCCATAAATTCAGGCCCTTCGGAAAAAATACAGCGATAACAGGGGAGTACCAGATTGTCACAGGGTATTACTCAGACGAGGAAGTGCTGAATACTCAAGACTATAGCAAGCTGAAATTCTACAACAGCACTTTTTTCACTAACATTGAACTCG
>JARJDR010015758.1:0-22064 GCA_030264135.1 Myllaena sp. GC000078 | reverse complement strand
TGTAATTTTTTGCTTATTGACATGTTTTCCGTGCCGCACGTGTGGTGGAGGTGACACAATGAAACGCGCGCGCGGCGCATAAACAATAGACCGAGGGAACGAGGAACGAGGGAAGGTTATACCGTACGAGTACAAACGTACGGCATTCCAATGGTGAATTTTGGCATTGCGCCGGTGGACGTGGCGGACAAGGGCAAGGGGAAACGCCTCAAGACCGCGACCGACCGATGGACGCGCTCGCGACCATGATGATTACCTTATTATTTTCGTACCCGATGAATAAATTGGCAATGGGCATGGTCGCATGGTTTATACCGTAAATACGGGCACGGGCATTATCGAGTGCGTAATATATTCAAAAGTACATAGATTCATATGGAGGCGCAGCACTGTGGCCGGCGACGTAAGCACGTGGCGCAATATATATGTACACGGATACAATAACAAATAATCTTAAACAGCCACAACACGACAACACGGAACAACCTCAACGGCAAACGAGCGTCAACAACAAGCTCCATGTTTAGATGGGCAGATAGTCTCTCTCTCTGCAGCTTGCAGGCTAATTTATTTATACTTTACGAGCGCAGAGCGCATTACGATGCATGCACGTGGCTCATTGTCAGGATTAGTTGATTAGCACTGATTATGTTATGATGCGCAATTAATTTTATGTTCGATACGCGCAAATAAATTGTCAACTTTTTGTTATTTACTGAATGCTTGTGAATCTTGTGATAAATAGCAACTTTTCTCAATAAGTAATTCATTTCTATTAAAAGAAATACATGATTATTGTATGAAAATGTTTTATTCGATATATATGTACTCAACTCTGGCAGTCAGTTTCATGTGTCTCATTCCAACTCCATTAGTGATGCATGTATTGAAACGCGAACGAGAGAACAATGACCTCTCAAATTGTCAAGCTGGACTCGCACTCACAGCTAAAACCTATATTGTCTTGTGCTTGGTGTAGCAAATCGAAATGGCCTCTGTCCGAAAATAATATAAGTAATACTGATTGTACGAGACAAGCGCAAAAATTTGACTTAAATTACATAAATCCAATATCATAAGTTAAAAAGGAATTTTGACCAGTATTGCAAAAAAGTTTGAGATAAAAAATAAATGCTGATTATTAACACGTTATCTGTATGATTGCGGCCAGCATCAGTCATCAATATAAAATATATAGATGCATGCATATTATTTGACTGTAAACACACAATAATAGAAACGCGTTGCTTTTGAACTGCCTAGCATTGGTTAACTTACACGGGTTCGATGTTCAGGCACACCCGAGGCGAACAAATCGCGCGCTCGTAGCCACAGTGCGCCGCCTCCACGTGCTCGCCTCACGCGCGCTCTCGCCTGACATGCACAACACAAGCCATCCTCTTTTCTTCTCCACATCTATCCATAATCCAAACCCTTACTCTTTACCTCTTTACAGTCTTTACTCCTTCCCCTTATGTTTATGAGAGACTATGTAAGTAAATACAAGCTTCCCGATATAAATTATATCAAATAATTTGTTTTGCATTCAATCTCGACGCAATAATAGGTAAGAAGTGCATTTGCGCTGCGGCAGGAAAAACAGGCGCGCGTGCCTCGCTCGATCCGTGGTGCGTCCTTTCGGCAGCGCTCGTGCGCGATCGTCCGCCACACACTCTCTCGCGTGCTTGCGTTTGTGTTTTATGCCATGCGCCACCTTCTCTTCTACTCCTTCTACTCTCGCGCCCGTTCGTTCTCCTCTCCACTGCGCGCACGCGGCGGTCCCCGTGACCGTGTGTGTGTGTGTGGCTGTTTCGTTTCGGCGCCGCGCCGCGCATCGCCAAGGGCAGTATTATTCAAAGCGAGAGCGCTTTTTGAACGCAATCGTCGTTCGGAAATCAATCGCGGTCGTTGGCTGGTTTTGCTTGTGCGTTTGGCTCTTGCCCCAGAAACAAACACGCAGCGTGTTGTTGTGCGTGCCCCATTCGTACGTACCGTGTGTCGAAGCGCGAACTTGATTGTGAACTTGATTGAATTGTTTCAACGCGCGTGAGCGCAGCAAACTGCATTCGCCGCCCTCGTGTGAACGTGCAAAGGTGTAAAATAAACAGTTTACAAACTATTGTCCAAAAACCATTGGATTCAGAAGTTTCTTTCTTCTACTGATGCATTATTGGTAAGTTGACAATACATCTTCTACAATATATTTATTGTTGCGCAAAAAAAAACGAGTTAGTTTGGGTATTTGATAGATTTAGAAATAATCACGCAAAAAATAGTGGTTGGTCATGGACGGATTTACGTTGCTGCGCGTGTGTATGTGAATATGTATTTGAATTTCGTCCGTAGCGAGCGCGCGCGTGTTGGTGAGCGCGCGAGCGAGAGCGCGCGCACGCACCGACCTACGTTCCTACGGGTTGACGAGGTCGGTGATCGTTTGTAAAAAACCGCCACGTGGAGGCGGCGCACTGTGGCGACGCGCTCGTGGCCGCGGTCGGCGCGTTGCGCGAAGGCCGCACGCGTGCAGCCACAGTGCGCCGCCGCTCGTGCAGCGGCGCGCGTGGCCTACCAACACCAACGCAACCAACACACACACACGACGCGACGCCTCCCGCGAATGAGTGTTTGTCGTCCCCAGTCGTCCCCGCGGCAGCAGAAGCATTCTTCGTCGGGTCTTGTTTTCGAATATCCGAGTGAACTCGACTGAACCGAACCGCCACAAACGAATGGCCAATACAGATTCATCATCGGATCGTTTCATTCACAGAACGACAGCAAAGAGAAAGAAGAAGAAGGAAAAAAAAACCGCGTTCTGGAAAACAGACAAGACAATATTGGATTGGATGAATCCACATTACACATTACACATTATTATCTATCATATATGTATATTGTACCGCGTGTGCATATAATTGATAATATTTCGGTATCGCGTTACTTGCGTTGCGTTTATCAGTAGTTTTTTTTGTATTTGCTTCATGCTGACTGGGCCTACCGCTGTGCGCTAATCGCAATGAAAATAACGCAATAATCATGAAACTTGAGACTTTTATTACGGCTGGTCATGATTGCTGCTCACTTGCGCACTCGGTTTTTGGCAAACGTTTTGCCACCATTGTTTAATTAGCTCGTTGCGTAATTGAACCAGTCTTGACCTACGATGGTTCAAAAGCTGCTCGCTTTGAAATTCCAATTCTAATTGCGTAGAGAGAAAGTTTGATTGACATTTTATACCTAAGATGCTCTCTACCTAAGATTCTTTCTTGCTTTCGTCCGTCCGGTGGGGCGAGCGGGGCGATGTTAACGCACGTGCAGGGGCGCGCGCGCGCGCGGCAGGGCATTGCTGCCGTGCGGTCGTTGCGCCATGGCTATAGAAAGGGGGACATTTTGGAAAAAGTAGAGGAACGAGAGTTCATTGCCCCATGCGCAAGCACGTTTCGGTAGGCAGGCCCTGCCTCCGCACGTATTTTCGGCAGGACCCACCAAAACCTGGGGTCAAAAACCCAGCAACAACACACGCATCACTTGTTCCCCCTTCGCGTACTAACGCGCGCGCGCGCGGCAGCCGTCGTCAAGCAGCGCGCCTATCTTCCTTCTTTCACTGGTTGCCGCCGGCCGAAGTTTCAAATGGGCTTCGTTTACGCAACGCACCGTGGACCCTCCGATGCGTACTACGCGTTTCTTCCCATCCCGGAGTGATACGAACGATACGAACGCATTCACGCGTCGCACTGCAGCGCGTTCACATCACCCGAAATTCGGATTGACGCGCTTTCTATACATACGTACCTGTTAGGCTTAGACGGTTAGGCAATGGCTGAAGTGTGATAAGTAATCATCCGCGCGCCGCAAAACATTGAGTAAACATGAGTGACATCGACGACGCGGACGTTAAAGAACCCGAGGAGGTGCTCATCAAAAATATCATCCAGCAATGCAAGAGCGAGAATTCAAACGGTGCGCAAACACATTCTCGCTGCGATTGATCCCAACCAGGCTATAGTCAATGTGCAAAAGTTTTCAACGCCGTGTTTTGTTTGCTTTGCTCTTTTGCAGAAGGCGCGGATACCAAGTGGACGATCCCGAAAATGGTTGGATTTTATAACGACTCCGTCATGCCCATTCAACTGTCGTCGACCAGCGCCGAGGAGGAGCTCGTGAAGCGCTTCTTCTGCAGTCCGGACCTGCCGCTGCCGAGCTTCCCCAGTCCGCAGCAGCACGCCGCGTCGCAATCGCCGCCGCTGGCGTCGCCGCCATTGCCGCCATTGCAATCGCCGCAGTGGCAAACCGACGGCCATCCGGCCACCAGCATCCCGTGCACCATCTGCAACAAGACGTTTACGTCGAAGGTGTCCTTCCAGGCGCACCTGCGCACACATCAGAAGGACACTGAGGACCCGTACCGCTGCGACATCTGCTCGAAGACGTTTGCCGTGCCAGCACGCCTCACGCGCCACTATCGCACACACACCGGCGAGAAACCGTTCCGTTGCGAGTTCTGCAGCAAGTCGTTCAGCGTCAAGGAGAACCTCAGCGTGCACCGGCGCATCCACACCAAGGAGCGCCCCTACAAGTGCGATGTGTGTGCTCGCGCCTTCGAGCACTCCGGCAAGCTGCACCGCCACATGCGCATCCACACCGGCGAACGCCCGCACAAGTGCAGCGTGTGCGCAAAGACGTTCATCCAGTCCGGCCAGCTCGTCATCCACATGCGCACGCACACCGGCGAGAAGCCGTACGTGTGCGGCGTGTGCCAGAAGGGCTTCACGTGCAGCAAGCAGCTGAAGGTGCACTCGCGCACGCACACCGGCGAGAAACCCTACTCGTGCGAGATCTGCGGCAAGTCGTTCGGCTACAATCACGTGCTCAAGCTGCACCAGGTGGCGCACTACGGCGAGAAGGTCTACAAGTGCACGATCTGCAACGACACGTTCACGTCCAAGAAGAACATGGAGGCGCACATAAAGAGTCATTCCGAGAACGCCGCCGCTGGTGCAGCGTCCCCATCGTCGTCGTCGTTGTCGTCGGCTGCGTCGTCGTCGTCGTCTTCTCCGCCGCCGCCGTCCGCGTCGCCGCCGCAGTCGGCGAGCCCGGCGAGCAGCAGCGACTCGATGATGAGCTCGTTCAGCGATAAGGAGAACAAGGACGTGCCTCTGAACCTCACGCAGGTGGCGCCGATGAGCTACGACCAGGATGTGCGCTACTACATTTACTCGCGCGGCGATAAATTCGCCTATCCAGCGTCGGGCGTGGAGTTGCTCGCAGCGGCGGCGAGCGCGCGTGAGCATGTTGCGCACCACGGCGGCAGCGACGGCAGCAGCAGCAGTACGGATGAGGACGCGCCGTCTGGCAATGCGTCGTCGATGGCGGTGCTGAATCTCATCTCGCGCGGCTCACAGGACGTGGTGACGGCGCTGCGCCAGCAACATCCGACCTATTTCAGCGTGCCGGCCATCCACTACGATAGCAAGCTGCTGAACGCCGGCAACGATATTCGACGTCGCGTGGAGGCGGCGCTCGCCGTTGCCGAGCCGATGCTCACACCGCCCAGCTCGAATCCGGTGTCGCCGGCGCCATCGGTGTCGCCCGATCCGGAACTTAGCCTGCCGCCGCGCAAGCGATTCATGATGATCCTCAAATCGATGGAGACGACGGCCGGAGTGACTACGACCACCACGACGACGGCGGCGACCGCCGCGGCACAGGACTTATCGCCGGTGCGGTACAGCTCGGTGATTCAGTACGCCAAGGCGTCGTAGTACAAATGAAATGACAATCGTCATAGTCAGAGTCCCAAAAAAATTTTGAAAACGTACTGATGCGATAAGACTAATACGTACTATGGTATGGGGTGGTTGGCCATCCGTCAACCACCTTATACTTGTTCTAGGTAATAAGTTATGTGTGTGTGGGCGGTATGAATGTGCAATTTTTGAGCGTTGGAGGCGAATGAATGCGTATAATCAACTTACACTATAATATACATAGTGTGCTAAAATCTGACTTTGGTAGTAGCAGTTACTGGTGAGCCGGTTGCTAATCCACTTTCAACCGTAGAGAATCAAAAAAAAAAAAAAAAACGCGATGGTATTTATTAACCGGCTCGCCGTTTTAAATATTGCTTGAGAATGGTAGTCAAAACAAAATTGGTGTAGCTCACGTGTGAATGGTAAACACATTAATTATCTATTTGATCAATATTATTGTTAGATGTAATTGTAATTTTTTTGTTTCTGTGATAAGTCATGACGATTACCTCATTGCAGTGCCTAGGGCTAACCAAAATACTAAGGGAAAAACACTAATGAATTGCCCGAGCAATAAATAACGGATACAAAAACTATATAGTTAAATCATTGAATGGATGTTTGGTAGCATTCTAGTTGAAATATTAAGAAATGCGCACTGTCGTCGTTGTACTACTATTATATATTAATACTACGATTAGGTAATTTATAAGATAGTTTCATCTAAGAATACGAATTGCGTCGGCGGTGACGACGCGCAAATTACATTTGTATATACCTCATCGTAATTCATAAGGTAAAAGTGTCATTATTTACAAATATACCTCACGAAGCTCATGGAAAATGTATGTCATAATCATTCAATCATTTAATCATTGTAAAAAGAAGCATATAGCATTCAACACTTCGTCTAACTGAGTAAAATCTATGAAGTAAAGTTATTCTTTCTTATTATTGTATTGTATGTTGTTTTACTTTGTTTCTTTATATATTATATATTAACTATGTATGTATCTATAATATACATTTATATGATTATTATAAAAAAATATTAAACGAACATCAATCAATGAAACAAGGAAAATCACTAATGACTGATGACTGGATAAATAAAATTATAGCTCATATTTAAATTGTGTAATTCTTACCATATTTTTTTACAGGTCAGAAGGATTAGCATGATACACAACCCACTTTTGAATCAGAAGTATTATAGGTACTTAGGGCACAAACAGATTCAACAGATTAGCACTGAATAAAAAAATACAAGAATTAGTATGAATAGTTGTAACTCTGATATTGAAATGTCCTTAAACTTACAATTATGTAAAAAGAATTGAAATTCGATTATGTTAAACAATTGTGTATAGAAAATCAGTTCTAATACGGTCTTGGTGGTCCGGGAGGTCCACCACGCATCATGCCCGGCGGCGGACCGCGCATACCCATCGGCGGCGGTGGGCCACCACGTCCCATGCCCGGCATACCCGGCGGCATCCCAATCATGCCCGGTGGCGGGCCCATCATACCCGGTGGTGGACCACCCATTCGCGGTGGTCCTTGACTCATCTGTGGCGGTGCAGCAACCTGTCCACGGCCGCCCGGCGTCATGACTTGTTGTGAGGGACCTAATAACAAACAAAATGTGAACCCATGTTTTATATATGTACAATCATATTACTGAATACATACCGCCAACACCTCGAACTGGTCCTTGTAATCCTACTGGTACACCACTCATACCAGCCGGCATACCTCGGCCCGCTGCTCGTCCCATACCAGGCCCCTGGGAGGCACCCGGAATTGGTACTCGCGGCAGACCTTCCTCTGGCGGCGGTGGACCCTCAACTGTTAGTGATACAATGCTTTCACCTCGCAGCAGCACAAAACCTAATACACGCTTCTCCTCGCGCTCCACCTTCGAGTTCTTCGGCTTGATTTTGCGAAACTCCTCGCAATCGCCGAGAATCATATTCATGTGCTTGTCGAACGCTTTGAATGTGCCGATAAACGTTCGCGAATCCTGCAGCGTTATCCGCACACGGTAGTTGATGTGCTGGATCATCTTGTTATTCTTGCCGATAGTCTAGCACCATTCAATGAAATTAGAGGATGTCTACATAAATAGGAATTATCACTTACCATCTTGGAGGGTGATTTTATATTAGTGGGGCCCAAAAAGAAATTATGCGTTGCCTTCACCGCGCTCACCGGCTAACGCAGAGAAAACGCAAAACGCCGCGAATACATAACCTCGCGTTCCTCGCCATTCCTCGCTGTTCCGCGCTGTTCCTCGCGATCGTGTGTTGCTGCGTTGCCAAATTTATCAATTTACAATTATTTTCAAACAAATTTTCAACCGTTAAAATCATTGTTTCAAATCAGTAGAAGATACAGAAACATGTCATGTTTATGTTTTTATTGAAATGTTAAATTGATCTAAGCAAAAGGATAAATATTGTTCTGATATGACAAAATATAATCGTCTCATCATAAGTTACTGTTAAAATTAAAGAAAATTAACACGCCGTGCGCATTATTAAGAGTAACTCACAAGTGAATGAACCTCTCTTTGAATAACATTATCATATATCAATGTTTATAACAAATTGATATATACCAGTCTCATCATTCTCAATCTTAGCGGAGGATATCATATAAAATTCCTAAACGGCAATCATTAACTTATACTTACACTCTCGATATTCCTACCTACTAGCTAATGACAATAATTGCATTTCGGATGGCACTTGACACCGTTCACGCCGCACTTGCATCCGCCGGACGTGTCGCCCTTACCACCCACACCCCAGCGTAGCCCGCGCGTTACCCAGCAGATTTCCGTCTTGCACATGCTGCAGCGCACCCAATCACAGCCCCATTTCTTCATCAGAATCACGCGGCACACCGGGCACGCCAGCGCCTCGCCCTTCTCCACCATCTCGTTGAGCATTTCGCGTGTTTGTTTCGCATCGTCGCTATCCACGCATCGAATGCGCTCTTGATATTGTCGGCAGTTGATACCTTCGTGGATCACCTATCGCACACGAACAAATCAATCCATTTGTGTAAAAGAATTACCAATATAAATTTACCTGGCAGGTGAGACAGTTGGTTTTCTTGCAAATCGGACATTTGAACTCGTTGACATTGTCCTCAAACACGCACCAGCCGGTGCAGTCGGCCGTTTTGCAGTGAAACGACTTGTCCATCTTGTTCTCCGCCTGCGCCACGGACTTGGCGAGAAACTGCTCGTACACGCGCCGCGTGACCAGCGCTTTAATCTCGCGACCCTGCAGCGCACTCTCGCACGCGTACTGCGCGTCGCGAAACGGGCAGCGCACTTCCGCCTCCTCGCAGTACTCGATGGTGTGCGCAAGGCACTCCTTGCAGAACTGATGCAGACACTCGCGCAGCGTAACGCCGCGTTGTGCCGGCACGCGGGCGAAACAAATGAGACACTCAAAGGCGTCGGCGTTTGCCACCAAGTCCGAGTTGTCCAACTGCATCAGCTCGTAGTAGTGCAACTTGTTGGCGCGCACCTTGGCGTCATCGTCTCCGACGGCGGCCACTTTCTGTCGCACTGTGGCGCACACACTGCAGATGTTCGTTGTCGGACTGTTGACCAGCGTGCACATGTGACATATCCAGTGCGCCGTCGGCGCCGCAATATTCTTCGTTTGATGTGTTTGACTGCTTGCCGAACGTTTAAGGGTTCTATCATACTCGCTGAAATCTTCCTGGATCGCTTTTGGAGGTATTTTGCTTCGTTCCGGGCTGGTTAGCACCAGCACCGACGTTTTCACCGCTATTGATTGGCAGCCATTTGTGGCAGTAGGAACTACTTCCGTGCGTTTAATATCGGTTTCCGGTGCAGGTGCCATCTTTGGTTTAATCATGACGTGCACCTTAAGATGTTCGTCGACAATGCGTGGTGGAGTGGTGTCTGCTAATGGTGTGGTTTTTGGTTCAACCTCCTTGGGTGTGAACGCGGCAAAGGCAGACTTCTCCGATTGCAGAAAAGTGCTGCGGTTATTAGAAGCGGTCGGAATCGGAATGCTTGATTGCGACTTGATTCCTGCCACCGCTGGTTTCAGATCAATATTCAGCTCTTTAACCTCCACATTGCGCACGATGCGTTTACTCTTGTCATCGGGCGGTGCGACAAGGTACAGAAAGATGGGACTACCTCGCACCAGTTGGTAGTCCTTCAGCGTGCTCTCCTCCCTGCCCGCCAGCTCTTTGCCGAGAATCCAGCGCTGCACCTCGGCGGGGAATTTGAACTCGTTCTGCACCTGCCGCTTCAACTGAGCCACTGTTTGCACGGCACGCACAAGGAGTGGAAACGGACCCCGATGGGAGAATCGATCCTCCACGTACATTTGCACCCTGACAACAACAAAGGTATTTATCTAGCATTAGCACCTCTTGCGGCAACTTACATGAAACGGTCGTCTTGTTGCTCCTGCAACGTGGGCAGTTTGGAGCGCGCTTGCTGGCGTATCACCGCGCAATTCACCTTCAGCTGAGCCAGCTCTTTGGCGTACGCCGCCGCGTCGGTCATGTCACCCTTTGCAATGGCGGTCTCCAAACGCCGCAGCAATTTGTTGATCTCCAACGTGTCCGTTGCGGACGTGGACGCCGCTGCCGTCTCGTTGGCCAAATTCTGATTGAGCTCCGTCGGCCATTGATGCCCATCGCTCGTTGCAATATTTGCGTACATGTGTTTGCCTCCTGCGCTGCGATAAATATTCTCAAAGTCTTGCGTCTCCATCAATTGATAAGGATTCTTCGGCTCTGGCTCAATCTGATTGGAGATTTCCTTCTCTTTCTGAATGATTTTACTCTCGATCGTTTGCAGTTTGTCATCTTTATAGTAGTTCATATTCGGATCGACTTTGGCTTTGTAAAGATTCTGATTCTGATTGTTTTCGTGCACTTCTTGGCCTTCGCTGCTTTCTGGGCCTTCAATGATGGTGCTCTTACGATTCTGCTGCGCATGCAGCGCTGACTTTCTCTTCGGCAACGAGTTTTTCATTTCGATGAGCATCTTCTTCAGCTTCTCTCTTTCCTCGCGTTTTTGCTCGTCGCTAATCTGCTGCACGCCATTCGCCAGTTGCATTTGCTGTTTGCGGTTACTCGTGAGATGCACCTGTGTTTTGGACCTTGTCAATGCGGGCAATTCCGATTTGGTCGTTTCGACCGCTTTTGTCTTATCGTTAATACTATCGTTCGAGCTGCTACTGCTGCTGCTGCTGCTTCCCGCACTACTATTGCTACGCTTTGACTTAGGTTTCTCCTCCGTTGTCGTTTTGCTGGCTTGCGAGGGTGAGCCATTGGGTGAATCTGCAAAGTTATCAAAATACGGTTTGATCGTCGAGCACGTCTGGCAGATGATGCGCCAGTAATCGTTGTCGATGCCACATTTTGGACACGGCCAACGCTTGCGTTCCGATACCGGCGCCGACGCCGACGCCGGTGCAGGTGTCGGCTCATCCTTATATTTCACCGGCAGAATGCATGCGCTCGTCTCGCATTTGGCCAAAGCAATGGGCGTGTAACTATGCCCATTCACCTTCGAACTGCTCGCCTTGCCATTCATTGCACTTCGCGGACCAAAATAGTCTTTTTTATCGTTGCCACCGAACAGCGCCGAGTTGACGGTGACCTTGGTGACGTTCGTAATCGCATTGAACTTGGCAATCAGATCCTTCGCCGACTTCCTCTTCGGCGACGCCGCCATCGGTGGGTTGCCATCAATCTTCGGCTTCATGAATTCGGGCATTTCGTAGTCTACATCCGGCGCGACGTTCTTCGCTTGTTGCTGATTGCGAATGATTTCGCCCGCCTCCCTATCCAGCTCGCTGATGTTAGTGAGAAATAGCATATTCGATTTGCGCTTGTCGTGCTTGTCATTGGCGTTGGCGATGCGATAGTTATTGTTATCCGCCATTGGCGTGACCGGTTCGTAGCGGCTCTCGCGTTTGCTACCGGAAGCTTGCGTTGCGCGTTTGTACCACGGCTTCGGTGAGACGGGTACATCAACCGTCACCACCGACGACGTTCTTAATGCCATCTGCGGCAGCTCCTTTGTTTGCTTCAACACACCATGATCCAACTTGAGGCAATCGTTCTGCAGCACTTCCGCGTCGGCATACTCAATGTCACCGCCGCGTCCATTAACGGCCATTGCTTTTGGTACTGGTGGCGGCGGTTGCGGTGCCACACGCTTCTTACGGCGCAGACTCAAACTGGACTCCTCCTTGGGCGGCGCCGGAGGTGGCGCTGGCGCTTTACGCTTGCCCTTCACATGCAAATACGCGCCCGCTTTGACGCTCTTCGACGAGTCGCTATTCGTGCGCCGATGGCCGTTGTCGTCCATCTTGGTTTTCGCCATCAACGGCAGACTGCTGCAGGCGTCGTCCACGTCGCCGTCGCTCGCTTTGTTCTTCTTCGGCTTCTTTTGTTGCGTGTCGCGGCCGAAAAACAAATTGTACTTTTTGCGCAGTGTGATGTTCTTGTCGCGTTCGCGCACCTTGTCGCGCTGCTTAAGGCGCGCCCTATAAGTGTCGGTTTCGGGGCCGGGTGTGATGCATTTCACGCCGCTGGCCGCGTACGATGCCGGCGCGACGAAGCTGAACGACGCCGCAGTGCCGGTGCTGTTCAGGCTGGAGGTGCTCCCGCTGGTGGTGGCGGCGCTTGTGCCGTTTGCTGCAAGGCTGCCCACACTCGACGCTGAAGACGAATTCGAAGACTGCTGCTGCTGCTGCTGGCTCGCGTCCTTACTCGGTGTGCGAAACCATTTGAAAAATGCAAACAACCCGCTGTGGCGTTTGCAGTTTGCCGTGGGCGCGACGGCGGTGGCGGTGGCGGCGGCGGCGGTGGAGATGTCGTCGTTGTCGGTATCGTTCGGTGTTAATGTACTGCTGGGCCGCGTGACGACTGCCGCCGCTGCCGCCGACGCGCGTAGTGCCACGTTCGGAGTTGGAGCGTTGCCAGGACTTTGTCTGCAGCTTGTGACGATTTCGGCGACGGACTGGCGATTGTCATTCATATTCCAGTTGCAAATCAATGCGCAATCGACGTGTTGCGGTGGCTGTTTGAAATCGTCATTGCTTTCTGCGCGATACTGATTTGTTAGCTTCGTACAAAAAATATGTTATTCAGACTCACTGAAATCAAAAGCCAACCGTCAGTTACGCCACAGCTATGCATGTGTAACTTAATCTTTGCAACTGCTAATCTTATGTACTTACTTAGATTTCTTTAAGGCAGTGTTTTTCGACTGGTTGAGCAAAAAACATCACGTTATGGCGATTTGCGTAAACATGATTGCGTTCAGGACAACGACACGCGCTTTTTTCGCGTAATCAGGATGTTGGTGTACCCTTCACGGTGCACAGCGCAACAGCAAGAAACTTAGTGGTTCTCGCTGTTCCTCCTCGCATGCCCCGAATGCGGCGCACGCACGCACGCACGCGCAGGACGTTGGGAACCATGCGCAAACGCATAAGTCGGGTTTAATTTTAGTCCTCAAGTTCGGGCTCGTCCGTTGTGTGTGCGTGGCATGCGTGCGTATGGTTAAATAAAATCTTTCCGCGGGCGGCGGCACGCGGGCGCTTGAAAAAGGATGCGGTGATAGTTTTCAAACTTCACAGAGAAATTGAAGCGCACGCGTAAATATAATTACGTTGCGGCGCTGCATATTAAGTATTGCATTCGTGCACCGGATTTCACGTGCGATGGCCTTTGGTTTTCTTCGCACCGAATTCTATTAGTGGCAACTTCATCACTTACATGCATACATGTGTATGTTTGTACAGACAGCAGAATGCTTAGCTGGCTTAAGTAGGTGTATATTAGAAGTGAGAAATCAAAACGAAAAAAATGTGATGCGAACGGGGTGAAAATATTGAGGCCAATAAGAAAAAGACTTTGTCGCCGGATTAACCAGTGCGTTTTCATTTCTTTTGGTATGACTATAATTAATTTTAGACGTGCAGTACAGTTGCGGTGATTTAACAATTATTATTATATCTCGTACAAATTAAAGTTTATCTGATATACAAATCACAGAAAGTTTTTAAAAGTGCATGTTTTACATGTTGATACAAACAAATAATCATGTATAATTTCTTTGCATATCAATAAATGTTATTGATATTTATATCGGTGTAGATTTTTAGAAACAATAGATATTTATGGTATTGCTGTTAAGTAACCCTTTTATTTAATAATAATATGTAATTTGAAATTGTTGAACGCAATACCGGCAATGACAACGCTTTTGATTCCTCGAAGTATGCGCAGCTCCACAGTCGGTATAATCGCTAATTACTATGTGTACAGTAAATTTGCGCTAGCTAGCCATTTAGGAAAAGAGTAGCCATAGCTCATTCGCTCGTAGCGTAAATAAAAAGCGGGCGAGTGTGTGCAACATACCGTTACTTATAGAAATTTCACCTTGTCCTTATTTACTTTGCAACAAACATAAGGTATACAAAGAGAACCATTGCATACACTTGTTTGCGTTGATTTCATGTTCATTTATTGAACTCTATTGCACAATGCGATATTTGTTGATAATTCATTTTATCGCAACAAAACAAAGGATGTTTTCCGAAACATTGGCGCCATTGGTGTCATCTTACATCGGCAACGTCGCAAGCCTCTAAAAATATACAGCAACGCCACAACGGCATCACCGCATCCACTCTATTTACACACAAACAACACCCGTTCGTTCGCATTTAGCCTTTAGCACGAAAGCTTTTGTAATCGCGTCCATAGCAGCCATAACGCATTCGTTGGTGCGCACATATTATATTAGGCGAGTGCCTCCAAGCCAAGTGTTTACAAATTTCGCGTGCAGTGCAAGTGTGCAGACCGCGTCCATCGCTTTGTTTCTAAATCGAAAGCGCCGAATGATACAACCAGTCATCGCCCCTGCCATTTGGATACGAGCGCCGTGACGATTTGCGAACAAAGGCATCGCAGCGCTAGGCTAAATACACATCTGAGTACTTCGTTCCGTTTGCGTTCTTTTAAATTAATCAGTGGAAAATCATGTCTGAATCGATGGAATTTTCTGAACACTAATTAAACGGTCGTGGTTGTAATTGTGCGCATAGCCAGTGTGTGTATGCATTATCGCCCAGGGTGGTCCCCCATCGAGTCAGGTACCGTGTTGGTGTGTGCGGGCGTCCTTTGTTTCACATCTTGTCGCCTTTTACAACACAATCGTCGCGATCGTCGCGAACGATTTTGACTCTCTCGACCTCGTCAACCGTGGTGTAAAAGTAGTGGCCGTAGTGGCCGAGTGCTCTCACGAACATTTGCAGTGCACCTTGAAATCGACCGATTTCCCAGCGACGCGGCTCGCTGCGGTAATCCTATACTTTATACTTTTATATTTTATGCATAATTCCAAGCACACAAACAGTGTGATTGTATAATTGATGTACATGTGTTTATTTATATAATGGTCACGTAACAGTAATATGTTATTCTATTATTTACAGAGTGCAGCGACGATAACCGTGCGCAAAATACAGTTACAGTGCTCATCTAATCGTCCATTGTTCGGCTTCAAATCTGTAATGTGCCCGAATCATTTGCTAAACAAGAAATCAGTAAAGCGAACCTTCCTCCCGACGACATCAGCCAGTCTACAACATTCGAAGAGAAAAGGAATCTTCATACACCCTACTGCTATGTTCAAGAACTCTCTTGCTACGAGTGCATCATGTCAGTGTTTCATATAAATGCCAACGCCGCTTAAGTTCGCCATCAAAATACGTGATTAGAAGCGACCACACAATTTGAGTGCATACAAGATGAAACTGCTGGAGAGCACCACGTTTGAGACCATCAACAATGCGCTGTGCATTGAGACTGGTGACAGTCGAATCGTCGGCCGCATCGAGAGCTACTCGTGCAAAATGGTCGGCAGCGACAAGGCGATGTACAAGCGCTTTAACGCCGAAGGCGTGCATCCGAAAGATTTGCAAGCGCTGAGTCCTCCGCAGGGCGTCTCGCCGGGGCGCTCCACGTATAGCAGGAGTGTCTCCGGGGATGAGGAAGGTCCACTCTGCGACACAATCAGCCGCAAGACTTTATTTTATCTAATTGCAACATTAAATTCCGCATTCCCAGACTACGATTTTCTGGATGTAAAGGTATATTAACAGTATCCAGCAAATAATAGTCACATTGTTTATTGTTTTTATTGTACACATTGCAGAGTCATGAGTTCTCTAAAGAGCCATCATTGAAGTGGGTGACTAATGCTATTGATACGAATCTAACAGCAACCGCACGCGAACACTACAGGCATTTGAATCAGCAGCTTTGGGCTGCTGTTGAGGACGAAATTGAGTTGAACGAATGCGATATCTACTCGTACAACCCCGATTTGGGTTCTGATCCGTATGGCGAAGACGGTTGCCTGTGGAGTTTCAACTACTTCTTTTACAATAAACGTCTCAAACGCATTGTGTTCTTTACATGCAGAGCAATCAAGTAAGTATACACTTTACCACAAAGAGGAATGGAATGTTCATACCACTTTTACAGCCCGATATACGCGGTCGATTCTGGTTTTGGAAGCGATTTTGTGATGGACGATGAGGATTTTACTAATTAGATACAGATAGTGGCACCTTTAACAACTTTCTCTTAACATATATAGGTAAGCAATGTGGTAAACAACTGCAACAGTATCAATTCAACTGAGTGGGGGGTTTCAAATCAATACAATCTTACATTTCACGTGACCCCTATGTATTTTGATTAAATGTAGAATATGTATTTAAAAGTATGGATAACTATGTGTATCAATCACAAGACCAGGATGGGTACAAATTTGGCACACTTATTTGTTTTGTTGCCTGAATTTGTTAACAGTTTAAGGGCAATTATGAGTCCCACATGGGACAAGCGGAAAAAAGCTAAAGTTTGGTGAGAGCAAAAGTACAAATTTTGAAATCTAATGAAAACCCATCTATTTTCTAACATAGACAAATATAAATATCTTTATTGTTATGACCTGTTTACACACTTGGTTGAGAAGTGTGTGAAATCGATGATAATCTCACATTCTGATAAGAAGCTGTCATCAGATATTGTTTATTCGTAATGTGAACGTTATCGTACCAAACGTGGGATAGTCCAAATTCCTACACATGACGAATTTGGATGGCATCGCAATTACGCATTTGCACATTGCTGATAAGAGATTCGCGAAATACGTTGCTTAAATCTAGCGCCTGATTTGTTTATTGCAATTTAAGCATCAATTGTTCATAATTCTATTATTTTATTTCATTTGCGATAGTGGGTAGTAACGCCGCATTGCAAAGATATTCTAAAAAGAAATATAAATCACGGAATTTTGTTCAAATATTAATTTTAATATGAATGATAAGAACGTTGTTGATCTCAGTTCATGCAGTGAATAGATATATCTTCCATTGACAACCAAAAAAGAAATAACGAAATTGCGTAATGCAAATTGAGATGCGTAATCATTGCGATAGCAATTTATGGTAAATTGTAATGTGTGAAGTTTGTGTATCTCGATAAGATTGAAACATTGGCTGTAGAGGCATATTGCATAATCAAGTTTTAATTAATTCGTAGGATTCGTGCTGAAAATGAAAGAACTTTAAGAATAAATTATATTTTTCGATTTGGTTTTATCCATTATATTATAGAAAATACTTAACATTTTACCTACACAATAATTAATGTTATGTTTAACATAATATTGCATCAGAAATGTTATAACAATCAAAAATATCAAATACAATAATAATTATAAGAAATGATCAACAGATTTCTATGATGTTGCCTTGTGTATCCAAAAATTACATAAAGCATACGTGGCCTATGCAGTAACTACTAGTGTTTATTTGCTAATTAAGTAACGCCATTGATCAACATTTAATTTTATTTAGATACCAATACATAATTTCATTTCCTACGCGCTCCGCATAAATTTAAACAATAAACTTAAACAATAAAAATACTTTCCAATTGATAAATACGCGTCATTTTAGTCATTGTGTTACAGCGAACACTCATCAATAAATATATATTACTTCAATAATCAACGTGAAATTGAATTAAATTTATAGTAAAGTAGTTTCCCTATGCAAACTTGGTCAGTCAACAATTCTAAATACATAAATGATTTCCTGCTGAATTAATTACTAATCTCAAAGCTACTAACTTAAATTTTGATATAACAATAAAATGTGTAGTAGAAATTTCGATTTTATTTCGAAATTAAGCATAGTCCTTTTTAATGCTATAACTAAACAGCCCTTGCACGAAAACACCATATGTATGGGAAGTGATAATGAAATTTGCCATTTAGAAGTGTATCGTTGCGTTTTTATCGATACATCATCACGTCGGAACTTTGATACATGCATATGTATGCGTCGCATAATAGCCTCCTAGCGTGTTCATTCAGGTGACGATCGGAAGGTGCATTATCGTGCAAAGCACGACATATCTGCTCATCGGAGAGCCACTTCGATATATCTGGACAAGCGACCATCTCGGGGATGTTATATCCGTTCGATTCGCCTTTAAAATCAAACCAATTAATATCTAAATCGCCTCGCTTGCTTGTATGTATTACCTTTGCGATCTGCCATGGAATCGAAGAAGCACCAAGGTGCTTCATGACCCGCGCCACATTTAACAAATGCCACATAATGCGATGTTTCAATGCAGACTACAGCGAATAGCTCCATGTACAACCGAGGTGGTGGACAGTGGTCGGAAATTATAACGAAATCTTGCGGTACATTCAATGCAACGGGTTTGTGACTCTTTCGCATATTCTTGTGAGCCATTTCCAAGCATGGCCCACAAAATCCGGTGCTCTCCAGGCCGACGCCGCACTCACCAAAGCAATCGCGACATTCCCATTGCGCCAGTACGCCGCACACAGTACATTGACGGGGTGCTGAAATATGAGACAATATTTAGTTTCGAACTGCATGAATTCATTGTCGTTACTCACAGTTTTCAATAATATCGGTAACATCCAATAATTGCGACGGTAATATGCGTGGATACATTTTAAAGCTCTTCCCAAAGCGTGGCATTTGTATAATCAAGCAAGAGGGTACTTCTTTAAGCTTTATATTACTAGTTAGGAAACTCTGTTCGAAAAGCTGCTGCACCGTAGGTAATTTTAACTCGTCATCCTTTTCAACAAACAGTTGGTAGTAATACGCCTCCTGTCCTGAATTTAGCTTCAAGAACGGTTCGGCTCTTAGAATTTGAGCCAGCAGCGAATTAAGAAACTCTTCGGGATCCTTCTCATCCGTCAATAGACCGGACACGGAACTGAGACGATCGAGCAACTTGCGCAGTGTCATCACACGATCAGCACGAACAAATAAATTCGTTCGCAAAGGGTTCACGATTTCTTCTCGCAATACACGTTGCACCTGTATAGTCACGTAAAGAATGTTAATATACATATAAGTAAATCTTTGCTAATGTTAAGTATGCTTACTTCCTCATACTCTGGAATATCTGCATGTTGCTTAGGTCGGAATAATAGGCTATCAAAAACCGCGGTGAATGTGAACATCGCGAATAAGGTTGCATCCAGATAGCAGGAGTTGATGTGACCCTGTATCCCTCGAAACTTTCCACACACCGCCTCCACGTCCTCTTTCGTCTTCATCATCAAAGGCGGGACTGCACCCTTAATAATCGGACAATCCTGCCAAGTCAAAATAAATTAATACATGCGGGAAGAATGACTTAAGTTTACTTACTTTGCCAAATGTATTTTCAGTTGCTGTCTGCACAGGCGTGGGAATTCCATCCTGAAATCGTGAATCCTTGCGACACTGCGTGATTGGTACGAATAAAACTCGATCTCCGGTGCACTCCACCAGCTTCTGCCCCTTATATGTGCCATCGGAGAGTGTCAGGGGTAAATGCACAGGCTCATCTTCCAACTCGACGCCGGCCACCACGAAATCGGAACCATTCTCCTTACCCATCCATCGTATAACCCCATACAACGGCTCTTCTGAGACGTCGTTCAATACTTCCACCATTGAACCAATTACCAAATCGTTTGTTTCCTTTGATGTCGGCTCGATAAAACGCGGCGTTTCAGGCGACGCCGCCGACGTGGACGGCAAGTTAGTTCGACCATGATCCAGGCGTTCATTCAACTCTATAATAAACAAAGGTAGATTGTCATAGATGTCCACTGGATTTTCGTAGATCCCGTTTGGTTTGTTCGCGAATTCACGCACAGACTCAAATGCTTCCGTCGGAAATGCATTCGCGTACGTCGTATCATGATCATTGTTATAGTAATTGTTTGTATTAATGAAGAGTTTTAGGTCATTCAGATTCTTATGCGACATTATCGGTATTTCCTACACGCGTTTCGTGAGATATACGGATCGGACTGCGCGCGGCATGGCAACCGTACACAAGCTCTACGCCGCAAATATAAATATAGCCTGTGCTATATTTAAAAACATGAAATAAATGAGTAACTGAGCATGCGGTGATGCTACCGGTGGCAATACATGTTCAAACTGGGATTTTGACATAGTTTGAAAATAGTTGCAAAACACTCACCGCGATCATCAATGTAGAATTTGCTGTTTGATTGTTTAGGCAATTTATCATTAGCGCTAAAATTTCGTAACTTCTTCAAAGGCATAGTCTTACTGCTGCTTCCATTTGATATAATATTTAAATTCTTTTTCTTCCCATTCAATCCCAATGTGCTGAATGCTGTATTATCCGGATAATATTTCTTCACATCCTTATCAATATTTGAAGAAGTGCCCCAAGATGCATCACTAAACTCATGGATTGGTCTGCCATTAACACCCATCTTGCCATTTACATTCTTATTTATAAGGTGAATATCTTCTGGTTGCAAGATGGTGTTTTGATCAAAATCGTTATTGGTGTTGACAGAGTTCTCATTCAATATTTCTTGCAGTGATGGTGATGACTTTAATTTGCCCTTCATATTAGGCCTGCCATTATTTGTACTATTGGTGATGCTAGTGCCAGCTGCATGCAGGTTGGTGTGATTCTCAATATGGTTTAGCATTAAATGAGAGATGTTTTTTTGGATGAGTGCATCACAATCATTTTCTACAGGGCTTGTTTGTGTTAGAGAAACACCCCCATTGTTCATCTCATTGTTTTGCCAGGAATAACCATTAGAACCACATGGTATTATCTTTTCTGCAGTTGTGAATAGTCCGTAGCCAGGAAGACAGTGAAAGTATTGTATACCAGCACAGGATCCACTGCATGAATTGTTATTCTTCTTTTCCTATACACAAAATCATGTTAACAACATTATTCATTGCTTCATAGATGTACTCACATGCAGCTGAATGCCAAAGCATTTTCCAATACCTTTAACATTGCCAATAAATTTAACAGTGCCTAGGTAAACATTATTATCGTCATTGAATCCAACAACCACATCTGTTGTGATTTGCAGTAATTTTCTAACTAGTTGCTTGTTGCCGGCCAATTTCACCTTCTCCTTTGGTGATGCTACTGCTGATAGAAAGCCGAGGAAGCGTTCGTCAATCAATTCCAGTGATTGTATGGGGCACTGAAATGATGTGCTCTCCCATGCATCCACATCCTTTAGTATTCGAACAGTACATTCTTGCTTGGTTTCCAAATCCAATTGATCTACTTTTACAATTTGCCCTAATAATACGGTGCGCTGATTTTGCCCCTTTGTACTTTCAGTGATGAGTTCATTCTTCTTCAGGATGCCGTAACAATTCAACTTTTGCTCCATGTTGGCGTGTGTTGGCGAACGTCGTCACAGCATAACATTACGTTCACATACAGTTACGGAATAGAATTTTTACTAGTTTAACTGAAACAATTGATTAGGTAACATAATTGTTGCTATTAGTCACATCACAACAATGCAATTCGCTAACAACTGTTTACGTTGATACATTAGTTTAATTTTTGCAAGTGCCAGCAGAAACGTTCGTTTTTAATGGGCAGATTTTGTGTGAGCACTGATAGCATCATGTAGGTAGGCGACTGTAGCGATGTTGTCCAAATGTTATATCCGATGGGAAAACCGTATTATTTATCGAACCGTAAATTAGAAATCATCGAAAACAGCAGAAACACGATTGTTTGCAACATCACAATAAGCGAATTTTCGCGGCATACCGGTATGTTCAGAATCAACCAAAAATTGACAGATCGTGGTATATTTCTGTCTCGTTTCTAATTATATGTCGTTCTCTCTTTTTGAATTAAAGCCTG
>JARJDR010015755.1:0-18163 GCA_030264135.1 Myllaena sp. GC000078 | reverse complement strand
CTGACCAGGCGTTGGTACAATAAAGAGAGAACGATGTATAAGAGGAAAAGAGACAAAAGGCTACCACTCTGGTTCACGTTTGGTACGTACCAAACCACCGCGAAAATTCGCTTAGTGTGTGGGAGGGTGGATTGCGTCGAGTTTGCGAAAAGTATATCGAAACACGTGAAACAGCTGATGCTTCGTTAAGTTGCGCCCCAGATTTTGACAGAGGTACGTACGTACCGCACATGCTGCGCTCTGCACCTCATTCTCCGTCGCCCAGCGCCTTCACCATCCTCTCCGCCCACACACTTCACGTTGCCACGTTGCCAGCAAAACCCCACCCGCGCCCGTCCGACTAATCTGCGCTAATAAATCTCATTAAGCAGTTATGACGGGGCCGGAATGCCCGTAAATAACAAATTTGAATAATCTCGCAGCGCTCGTAATAAATTACGTGCGGGCCGGACCGCGCGCAATGTTGCATCCCCAGTATTGTGGCGTGCACCAACTCTCCCATGCAACGTTTTCGTTTTAATCGTACGACTTTTCAGATTTACACAATATTTTCGCCGACGCCGAGAGGCTGCTGCGACGACCGACCGCATTGAAAGCGTCGCGCGCCCTGCTTTTTTGCGCGCATACACATAAATTGCGCAAACGTCGCTAATGTCGGTCGCGGTGGGCCGTTCCCCCTCAAATATTTGTAGTTTTAATGCGCACGCCGGCTGTTTTCCGGTGACGTTTCATTAGAGATTACGCACGGACGCACGTCCGATGCGTGGGGGTGTTATGTGCTGAATTTGATGAAAAATGATGTCGGTCTCACGGATGAAAAGGGCATATGAATGCGTCAACGATGATGATCGTCATTATGATGGCGGTGGATGGCAGCCACTCCGGTTGATGGCTTTCGTTTTCGAAAAGGCACAAATGGCAACATCAACATTCAGCGTGGTGGCGGTTTAAACGCGTCCCGACCACCTTCAAAATGTGGGCGCGGGGGTGGATGGCGGCTGATGATGACGGAAAGCGCAACACCGATTTTATCCCATTTCGGGGTCAGGTTGGTAACAAGTGTCACATTTCATTCGGTCCCTCGTCACTGCCGAAATAGACCTTTCCTTCCTAACATACGTCGCACAACCATGCGCCGCATCTAATTTTGGAAAAGTGTCATTAAGAAATCCGAGAAACACTCATTAAACATCGAAATTTTTGTTCGTAATAAAAGTGTCCAGTAAGCGCGATCAATATATAAATGGCGGCGGTGGTTATTTCCGGCAGTGCCGCAGCACAAAGCGAGTGTGGGGAACGCGGGATGAGATTAGCGTCGGTGTCGGGGTGGTGGTGGCTGTGTTGATAACGTCGCGCCGTGCGGATATGACGAATAAAACCCGTCCGGAAAATTATTTCGCTCGACCGCCATCGCTCATCCACATAGCTCAGCGCAGGACCGTAAAAAAAACGCTAAATGTTGATTTTTCCACTCGCTGCAACCTTGCCACAAGGAATGACTATCAAACAGCGCAGACGAGACGAGTCGCAAGCCACAATATTGCCCTTCGTACTCGTATAAACTGCATGCGGTGCAATGCGCCCGCCAAAAAAATGGCAGAAACGGAATCGAACGCCGCATATCGGCCATCACCATCGCAAATATATTTATTTATATTTCGTGTGTTGACATTTTGCTTTTATGCCATCATATTGCTGCCGCTGCGCTATTGCTGCGGTCTCGCGTTTCAGCCGCGGGGCATATTGTTGATGGGCGGTCGTGGTTTTGTGAAAGCTGAGGTTTTCGAAATTTCAGCTGGCGAATGCCAGAAATATCGGAAATAGGTAAACACTATTTCGGCCATGCATACCATGCTTTTTTCCTCAGCGCCCGCGTTCTATTTCGCAACATCTGCGTCATTCGTATTTCGACATGCCGGCAGCTTAATCACGCAAAACGCCTAGCACACTCGAAACATTGCTTTTTTTTCTGCCGACTTTCACCAAAAATGTTTCCGACTTTTGTAGTTCAGCTCGGCTGGAAACATGGAAACATTTCAGCAATGTGCTTCCACCGCACATGGGGAGCTTGCAATATTTGTTTTATATGACAAAACTAAATATTGATATAAACTTTCGCTTGTTTGGCCGCCACCAGACCGGGTATACAGTATTTTGCGGCAGTTACCTGCCACCCAACTTCTCTCTGCCGAGTGTGTAATGCGTGGGTAGCGGAAAGCGCTTGCGCGCGGAAAACTTATTTCTTCTTTGTCTATATATGCTGTACGAGTAGCAAGTCGGTCTGCTGTTTGCCGACGACAGCCAACGGCGCGCTCTGAAGCTGGGGGAAGGCGTAAAGAAAAATCTGCTGATTTGCGCGGATTTAAATGATCTAATATCCGTGCGCACGGCTCACATTAACGTGCCGTACGCTCAACGCGCGAGAAGTTACATTTATAGAGTGTGGAAAGTTCGTTAATGTAGTTAGATTACAATTTTGCACCGACGCTTCGGGTGCCCGGTAGAACCTTAACTCAGTTAAGGAACTGCGCGATTATAACTATATACCCACCATTGCCGTGCGTTTCGTAGTTTTATCCGCGACTTAATCATTATCATCATCATTTCAATTAGTTATAAACTTGACATGCAAAGAGTAGCGCTATAGAGTAGCGTTGGAGTGTATTGTGAGTAGAAATAAATAAATTGGGTGTGGTTAGCATATAATCCATGTAAATTACTAATCATTGACAAATTAATTGAGATTTACAGTGAAGCGCTTAGAAAATGAATGGCCGTTTGCGGACGGCAGTTTGCACTAGTTCCATGCGACCATTACAATTAGCAATGATGTGTCGGCGATAATTTGTTGCGTCATGTTTGCTCCAATCTGATGCCATCAGACTCCTCTCTCGCATGTACGCGCTATATCCACACTAGAGTTGGTTTCAGTTCGCAACTGCTAGGTAGGTAATGTGGCGTCGTGTTCGTTTCGTCGATAATTTACGATTCACTAATTGGCCGCAACACCGCCTAAAATCAACCACAATACCCATCCCCGTAATACCCGTTCACCCCCCATTGCACTATAATTCAAATTTGTAGTTTGCGATCATTTTTATGCGCATTAACATCATTACGAATTTATAGATGTTTAGACTTTACAAATTTATACACGCACATATACTTCATTGGCAGTTACTTGCGCGGTACGCGGAAGTTGCGCATAAATATTGGAGTTTCGCAAGTAATTTCGCATGCTAATGTTTTTCGACTTTTTATTGTCGCAAATAAACATTCCCAAGATACCGGTTGCAGGCGCCCGACCGTCCGCGTCCGCGCAGCGCATACTCATTAACAATATGTTGAGACGCAGATAAAGTTGAACAAAAGAAGCGCCGTCGCCGAGTTTGTCTATCTATCCATCTGCAGATGCTGTGACGCTCCAAGGCGGGCGAAGGCCACAGCGGCGGGCGGGGGCGGGAGCAACAGGAAATTTATATCGAGTTTATGTAGTGCAATTTTCTTCTCAATTACGTTCACCCTCAGAACCGCGCGCGCCCGCGCGCTTCGCTTATTTCTTTGCGAAATAATCCACTTGAATTATATTAAGTGCTTAAAGTTTGCTGCTTTGCTCTGTGAATGTGGGTAGGTGGGTGGGTGTGTTGTGGCCGCCTGCTTTTCTCCACGTCACGAGACACCGCGAGGGTGGAATGGGAAAATCAAACTTTGTGCGATTTCCACATCCTTCTCTCGTCATCTTTGGCGTGCGCGAAAATCCGCAGAACGCGTTTTCCAACCCTCCTCCAATACAAGTGTATTTTAATCTCGATTTCGAAACGAATCTGCAACGCGCGACGAATACCGAAAGTGCATTATACACCGTGTGTAATTTTGCGGCCGGATATGCATGGCGCATGCAAATAACTTGCGCACATAGTGCGCCATTTTTACCCGTGTTGACACGCGGGGCGCGCACGAGAACTTTGCGAGAGTGCGACGCGCAACATGCGCATTATTTATATTTCGTGTTTGTCGTGGCGCTCACTTTTCATCCGGTGCTCGCGCACTCTTCCACATACTCATTGTTTATCAATTTAAACTTCAAATTGCGCTTTTTGCGCTGTCAACGCAGTTTTTGCTCATTTCCAAAAATACATTTATTTCCTTTGCGAAATGACGCGCGCTGCAACCGGGAGGCCGGCGCACGTAACCCTTGTTAAGTGGCGTAATATATAATAAGTTGGCAAAAAATGGGTTCGCAAAAAAATAGAAAATCGCAACATATATACCTACACACGGTGAGCGCAACAGTGAGCGTTTTCATAAAAACCGTAAGTTTTCCATGGTTTTTGTTGGTGGCGGCGTGGAGCAGCATTCGTTGCACATCCGGTGGAATGTGTCGTGCGCAAAAACGCGGCGCATTAATACGCGACGATATATCACATAGGAAATGGAGTGAAAACAGATTTCGTATTACAGCCGTGGAGCATTTTCATATGTAGTTTCTTCGCGGCGAGAGCGCGTATGTATAAAACATTGTCGAAAGGGGGAGGCTCTACCTTCGTTCCCGTCGGTCGGCCTGTCTGGAGCTTTTACGGGCGAAAGTGTAATTTTTCTTCATTTTTATTCGCCCGCAAACATATTGCTACCTGTTCGATCCTGGCGTGCACGCTATACACCTACCCTTCCTTCTTCGCGTCCCGATTTTAACCCAGCCGGCCCGGCACCGGCGCTGAGATGGACAGCCATCCGAAAGTCGTCGAATTAGAAATTTATCAAGTCGGAAGTTTTTTTCCTCTTCTTTCTCCTTCCTCATCTCGGTCAATACGTTTTCTTATATTTTGTGATTTATTACTGTTCTCGTTTGGGCGCGTGCGGAAATACTATATATAATAATTTTCCGGAATGTCCACCGGAATTTGTCAAAATTTCATTTTTTATTACAGCCGAAAGTCAAGTCGAGAAAAGGCGGATTACATGAGTGGAAACCTTGCATTTTATTTCGGGCTGATTATTTATTTTATATTTTCCATTTTAATCATTTTTGACGACAAGAAAAAAAGTTCGACGCGTCGATATCGAATTCAATTCGATATTGGTAACACACATACAACGACAATAAATGGAACGCACTTTAAGCGCGTATTTATTTTTTACGGCGTAACTGGTCGTCGTTTTTCCGGACGCGCGGTGTTTCTTCTCCGTATTCGGCACCGACGGGCGACGATGCCTAAGGGAAATTTCCGTTTATTATCTCCGGCTGTGCGCGCTTTGTGCTGTACGCCCGCCCGCCCACGCGCCCGCTCGCGCACCAGTCGGAAATCGCAAGTTTTCATCGGCGAGCGATGATCGTGCGATTCACGATATCATTAAATCTTAACGAACTCCCAATTTCCCGAAAATCGACGCGCGGCGCGCGGAAATCTCATTATGAATCGCATTATAAACTCGTTTATATACTCATCGAATTTGCGCAACGACAGAATATTACTAAATTTAGCATCGATATTGGTTAAACTTATTTAACTCGTTTCTTATTTGTGATGTGCGATTTCGTATTGTGATTTATGAATTAAATTCCGCTATGTTTGCGCTGGTTATTATTAATTATCGTAATGCGCGGCGGCACATCACGTCGTTCGTCATTTTAAAGCTTGCGCAAAATAAATAATTACCACATATTGATTGTATGCAATGCGAATGTGCTTGCGAATATGTACGCTTGGCCAACACGAATGGTATTTAATAAATTAGTGCACCGTTGAAATGCAACTGCGGTCTGGTGCCGTCCATTTTGAATTCGTATTTATGCACATATAAATCGTGAATATAGTGCGGTGTAGCATCAGATGCCGGAATGCGACAAATGGCAAAATACTTATGGGCATACTCCATAACGTTTTGAAATCTATATAGTGTACATTTCGAATCGCTGCTCTCCAATGCTTTTGCAATCGACATATAGCTGTTTAGCGTGATTATAATTTTAATCGGTTGCCTGTGCGCGTGCTCTATTCGTTAACAAGTTGTAAAAGGGTCAATCAATAGCGAATGGCGATGCACTATTATTCTAAAAACAGCATCAAACTACCGTGTCCAACTTTGGCAATTCGTGTATTTTTCTTGGAATCGATGCGCGCACATAAAACAGATCATTTCGCATCGGAAAATATGCGAGCGTTTATAATATAACTGAAATAACTGATTGTGAGCATTCCGTTGGCCGCGCGCTGCCACGGAATTCGGCGACAAAGTGCTATTTGCACTCAACGTGATTGCATTTCCATTTCCAATGCGCACTGTACTACATAAATACGGGCTGCACATTGCATTCATCCGCGTCGAAGCAGCGGGCGTCGGTCATTTTTCGCAATAATCGCTCCGCCGCACCGCCGATGCAATGAAGTGCTTTGTTTTGCTGTGTGTGAAATTTAATGCATAGCCGCGCTGCTCAAATTGGCTTCGAAGAATTCACGAGGCCACCTCGTCAACATCATTAATTATTCGCGCGCACTTGCGGAGCGCATGGGGTTAATTAATAACACCCAAACGGCAAGGAGTTGGCGTTGGGTGGGTAATGTAGTGTTTTTAATTAAATGTTCATAGAGCAAGCGTTGTTTCGATATTTAGCAGCCACTGCATGCGATTTGCTGCCACCCACATCGTTTGCTGAAAGTGCGCAACGTATGTACGTACATTTATTTTCCGCATTTGTATGGATTTGTTCCCATGGTTAGGAGGATGTAAGAGGCTGGATGCAGTTGCTGGCAGCGTACAAATAGACTCGAGAGGCGGCGGCGGCACTGGTGGTGCGCTCGTACATATTGGAAAATTTATAATCCGCCGCCGTTGCCGTCTGCAACCGACCGGCATCCGCATCGCCCGCTCGTTACTCTCTGTAGTTCAGCTGTGCAGCTGCGGAGACGGCAGACGCGTTCCTTTGTTGCTAGTTTCCATACTGAACGATCGCGAATGCAAAATAATTAACTGATCTGTCGTCCTTTATCGATGAAGACTACGCAGGGATTGGATTGAAATGGCAAATTGCAACTGGTAATTCATCCCCGTTTACTAATCTTGTTCAGTTTCATAAATACAGGAAATTAGTAATTTCCTAATTTAGTGTAAAATTCCAAGCGCTGAAAGTTTTTTGAGACCGCTGCTTAATTGTGGTAATGAAATTTAAAGCTGAAGCATATTATCATTTTCCGCTTAATGGATTTTTGGCATTACTCCCATACTTGGCTAGAGGACGCAGCGTGTAGCGGCACGTGTTGATATCCTTGAAAGTTTTTGCCGCCATTTACATATTATCCTTGGTATGCCAGCGGCGATTCTTTCATATTACAAGCAAACATAAATATGCGTTGCCAACTAAAACACGAGTAGTTTCCAGAGTGCTCAGCGCACAATATACTTCCCACCCCGTATTTATGATAACGCCATATAAAGAAGAAAATTAGGATGGATAAAAGAAAAGCGAAATTAATAACATGCGCGCGTAGATTGCATCGGCAGCAGCGGGGGATGCATTTTCAGCAGCAACGTGATAACTTAGCGCACCTAATTCCTTCCTAACTTTAAGCAACAACGCCAGCGCCAACGTGTGCCTTTCATGCATTGCACATATCTTTACATTACGCTCGCTCACTTTACCATCGCGCAAAGTTTGCTGCACTCTAGCCATACATGCATAACGAAACAAATTAACGGCATTCGACAGCAAATTTCAAACTAATAAAGTTTATACTGGATTGTAATATCCAAAAATACATTTCTCAAATTGTTAAAAACTCATCGACAACTTCAAAGCATTGCAGAAAAGAGGGTTGTGAAAGAAATAAGTTTATAACCATCGCGTGCGCAATGAAACTGGCCAATGGTCATCACATTTACTAGATTACGGAATCGAAGTCACTTGGAACGAATATGACGGGTTTTAAAGAGGCTATAGAACTTATACATATGTGGCAAATGCACTTCTCACTAATGCCATTTGGGTGCGGCGTGCCTAACCCTTTTGCCTATGACCGTAAACGATGATTGATGGCAAAGAAAATGGCCAAGAAGAGGACACGCTGACCATAATAAGCAATTTGTCCTCATATCCACACACGCATGAGTACTTCCGGCTAGGAAAGCACCCAGCCAACTGGGCCGCCAGCAAGCATTAATAATATCGGCGCGGTGGCCGGCTGGGAAATTTCCAAGGAACCAATTTTCACGTTGGATTCTCGCGCTCTTGTTCTTCGCTGCCTTCTCTCATTCGTGTCATCTTCGTGGCAATCCGAGGCTTAGGCGGTGTCGGGTAACCGCCTGTTCGCCGCCCATTTATGTTATTAACAAATTGAAGTGTAATCAAGTCGACACCGTCGGCATCCGGTCGTTACGATCCTTTATCAGGCGCGGAAATTATACGCTGTCGTTAAATAATGAGGATAATCGCATTAATTTTTACGACGAACGCATATAATTATCACCCGCCCGTGTGCGCCCGTAAGATTAGGGGAGAGCTGTCGGTCGAAGGCGCTGAATATTCGGGTTAATATCTCTCACGCTCCCCGACAGTTGACAAATCTATAAATGGTAATTTTGATGGCGGTTTATTAGGTCCTCTGTTTTGGATGACGCACTCTTCCTTTCTGCGTTCGTTCTCTATGGCTAATAAATTAATGATCTATTATCAGGTTTATTACTTTTCTCTTATCTTTATGCACTATTATGGAGGACCTAATGAATATTTGAAGCTTAATGAATTAGAAGGTGTGTGTTAATGTTAGGAATTTTATTATTGAAAGAGTTTAATTGTGCCATTTCGACCATTTTGAGCCGCATTTAAGCCGCTTACAGATTGGCAATTAGACACGCTGATTAACGTGCTAATGCCACTTAGCTGGCGCATAATACACACACGGCTTTCGGCTTGTAATAATCGTTTGTTCGGATCATTACATTCGTGCGCAACGAAACGGAATAACGCCCGCTTTGTGTGTTGTCGCCACCCAATCGCCAAGCATTCATCAGTCCCGGCCTATAGTGTTTCTTTGCGATCGACATATAACATATATATTTGTTTATCGACACATGGACTAACAAGGCAAATCAAATATGGGGATGCATAGCCCCCTGATTAACTACCTCGCCAAACAGATCGTTAATCGAACAAGGCTGCATATACTTGCTTCGGTCAAGCGTATGCTATCAAACAGTTGTGCCATCAGAGAGCATCATTAGATCAATCAATGTTGGTTAGCCTAAATGTATACGTCACTCACCCGTGCAGCACATGGACAAGCATATGCCTGGGTGTATTCGTGAGAATAATTCGTCACATCTTGCGATTGACCGCAATCCTGAGTTGGTTCGATCAACGCTGAGCTTTATCTATATCAATCACTCAAATTGCAAGGCAAGTGCAAATACTCGACCAATCTGCTTAACGCTTTTAGGCGTTGTTCATTCCAAATACATAATGCGAGTTTAATTATCAATTGGCTTATAATTATTAGTTGCGCTACAAATTGCTAAATTCAACTTTTGTTCCTGCAGCGCAATTGAATTTCATCCAACTAAATTCCATTAATTTCTAATCAAACGCATGAACTTTAATGGAAATAAACGATCGCCGCTTGCGTATGCAGGGTGGACCATGGACCATAGTCCGCACGCTAATTGCACGCATGAAATTCTATTATCTGCAGCAAGAAGCACGACGGCGGCGCGGTGGCTACCATTCATACTGGTAGCAGTAGTATTGAAATGTTAACCGAAACATAAGGATATAAGGATAACGTATGTACGCGTATGCATGAATGTACATGCGGCAGTTTTGGCGCGTCTAGTAATCCTTCGCGTCCTTTGCTGCCGCCACCGGCAACGGTATGGCAAATCGGAATAAATTAGTTTCATAAAACCACTGCAAAGGGAATTATTCAGGAGTTTTTAGAGGGTCGACAGCACACGCCTGGAGCGCACCACCACACACACTCGCTGCCAACCGCATCGACACGTGTTGGTGCTGTGCGGGGGCGGGTGTGAGTAATGGCAATTCAATCAAAGCAGCAGCAGCAGCGATCCGCCTGCCGCATTAGTTGTGCTCCGCGAATCCATCCCACATCTGCGAACTGGAGCAAATGCTCCCGCGCACAAAGCAATAATTGTACGATATCGGTTGGGGGTGCGTGTGCGTGCGCCTGCGTTCGTTCCGTATCATTAAATGCTGCTTTCGATATAATGTAATTGTATCGATTTATCAGGGCTCGAACGCACTGGGACACACATGGGATTGATTACGCTCATACCGGTGCTTATAAAACACCAGAAAGATCGTTTCGTGTTGATTCTTAAGATCCGTTCTATCCGTTCAGATTACAACTTTTGATTCATAATAATATTGTCCTTCATTTACAGAATACGGCAAGAAAAGAACGGCGGCGCGTGGTGTCCAAAGGCACAGATCAGCAGCGAGGTGCGCGAATACCTCGAGGTCGACCTGCAGCGCAACCATCTGATCACGTGGACGGAAACGCAGGGTCGCTTTGGCAATGGCCAGGGCCAGGAGTACGCGGAGGCGTTCCTCGTCGAGTACTGGCGCGCCGCACTCAATCAGTGGGTCGTCTACAAGGATGCGCGCGGTGAAAAAGTAAGTCGGCAATGCATACCGATCAATTGCGTTCGTAATTCACACTCGCCTCTCGGCTAAAGCTATATTTTCCAAGCGTATCGT
Source organism: Myllaena sp. GC000078 (assembly GCA_030264135.1). Taxonomy (NCBI): domain Eukaryota; kingdom Metazoa; phylum Arthropoda; class Insecta; order Coleoptera; family Staphylinidae; genus Myllaena; species Myllaena sp. GC000078. The sequence continues at coordinate 7,455 of JARJDR010015755.1, read as the reverse complement.
AATAAACACAACCCGCCCGCGTACACAATTCGACAATGAACAAATGCACAACATCGAACGTCCAGCACGCGCGTGGCGGACCCGTTGGCCGCTCAGCATTATCCGCAGTATCGCGCTGCAAATTTCCCTTGGGAAAGAGACGGCCGCTGCTAGTCGACATGATGAAAACGGCAAGCGCACACAATGCTGTCCCACATGTTACACCCGCGAACATTTCCTGCTTCGGCACACATATAGTAGTCCTTCATTTTGCCATAGGTACCTATGAACCACGAAACAGCAAGCATCTCGGAGGTAATAACAAAAGTTTTGATATGTAGGTAGGTACATAGGACCTTTCACATATATCCTTCGTTCAACCGCTGGTTGGTCACCTGGAATGGTGCAATTGAATTTAATTTTGTTTATGTATAAAGACAAAAACAAAGCCTACATTTTATTAACGCATTGTTTTCATGAAACTCGCATTATTGCTTGCAAGGTGGAGAAAAATTAACATTGGAGGTGAATAGGTAATTTTTTTGCGCCTGACGCGCTCATTAAGTACTTAATCCTTTCCACTCTCGTGTTGCTCCTGTTTAGTCTAAACCGGGTGTATAATAACACTAAAAATTTCTTTTGATATTGATGCGTAAATATTTTTATCAATCGCTTACAAGTTCTATGAGGCTGAAAGACAACAAATCCTTTACAAGCGCATATGGCAAAGTATGACGATTCATCAAACACTCGAAAAACCTGCCTGCCGCAACGAGACAACTCTTCATCTGCTGTGTCTAAGGATAACGACCGAGACGATGACGAGAACAATGAAGAGAGTCTCCACCAACCGCGTTTGTCTGCCGGCGCGGCGGTATGGGGCAGTTAGTAGTTCCGCACACGCTAGTGCTCGTGTTCTATATTTTCCTATGCGTTTCTCTCCAGTTTTCTCTTCGCGCCGCGCATGCGGAGAGCAGCCTAAGTCTGACAAATACATCCTTTATGATTAATGCGACCACGCGTCGCGTAATGTAATGTTGCCACATTGGTGTAAGCACACACTCCTCTCAGAAGAAGGAGCCACGGAGAACGCAGCGCGCTGCGGAATCGCGGCCGGGAAAAGGATGTTTTCTGCGATTCGTCAAGTCGCCCGTCATTCCACCAACTGAGTGTTTCTTCTGCTTTTTACCACTTATCCATTATCTATTTACCTACTTTTAAAATTAAACCTATATCCTGCTTGACAGTTTGAAATGGTGGATTTATATAGGCTACTAATTAATATTTGCTATATGGACGGACACCCTGTAGTTATTCCACACATATATTACTCCACATTACTCTAATTTACTATATCTCATCTGCACTACGAACGCTATTGTCTTAGCCGAGGCACCGCTTGCAGATTCCGCGTCGAGAATGTTTGCCGCGCGCCGGAAATGTATGCGGCTCAGCGGGACGCAAACAATATGCGAACACGCACGACACGCGCGTCGCATTAATCACGCCCCGCGCGTTTTTCACTACTCGCGCGCGGGGGCGCCTTAGTGCACATTAATTACCATTTGCGCTAATGATGACTCCGAGTCGTTTTTGATTTTGTCATTCGGCATGTCGTGGAAGTGCTCCCAAATGGAATGCGCGTTGCTGCCGCCTTAATTTTAATAATCTAAACAATGGGGCGGGTAATAAAGCAGGATCCTAATTGTTCCTCTTAGACCCGGCCGCGAGTGGTGCTGACGCTCGCCGCACGATGATAGCGGCAGCGTAAAGTTTGCGAGCTATAAGTCTATTATAGTACACCAACAGCAGCAGCAGCATCTTCTTGGACCTCTCCCGTGAGGATAGCTCCTTTACCCACCATCTATTATTATTATTATTATTATCACAAGCTAATGCCCCAGAGAACAAAGCTCAATAGGGCTCGGCTAGGGTAACACATTTTCAAATAGACCCAATTCGCATTTCAAGGACAAGCCAACAGATAGTCGCTGAAAAACGGACGTTGTTTAAACCTTTGTAACCTTGTCGCCATTATCTTCGATTAGGATTAATTCCGGCAACAGGACTTGGGATGGTTCATCATCGCCTTGGCTGGCGCAAACAATGCGCTGGCGTTCCAGAAAGGCAAACTAATAACGGGTTTTGCGCCCGCCCTTCAATATTATTACATTACGCAATTCGCCGCGAAGCGTTCACGCAGACTGGACGGCGGCCATAACGTTGGCGTTGACGCTTCGTTATTATATCTCCTCCCCCGCAGGAAGGTGTGCAACCTGGCGCCGCATAGCAAAAGTCGACGGAATTGTACTTTATAATTTCATTTCCAACCCACCCTCATCTCATGGCTCTACCCACGCGCGCGCGCGCGCTCGGAGAAAGTGAGCGATTTCAATTTCGCTTAATCCACTCCGCTAAGTGAATCATTTATAACGGCCCTCGCTTTCGTTACCTCCACGCGTTTCATTCTTTCCGCATTAATAAAGAACGCCGACTCGTTTTTGGGCATAGTGCTCGCGCACAAAGACGCAATAAAATTCACAAGTGTATTATTATCGTCGCCCCTCGCAAAGTGTGTCACTGGGTGCGTCCGATATCCTGTTTTTTTCTTCCCTCCCCTCATTCTACTTTTCATGGCTACATCGTTATCAAGCCTTTTACCGCCGACGCCGCGTCGGCTGGAAGTGTTTTTCGCGAAATGATATCATATTTTCCTTTTGTTTGCAGGTATTGACGGGCAACAGCAATACGTATCTCGTCGTCAAGCAGCGGCTCGAGTTACCTTTCATCGCGAGCAAAGTGCGCTTCATACCGTACAGCGAGCATCCTCGCACCGTCTGCATGCGCGTCGAACTGTACGGCTGCGCCCGGGAACGTGAGTATACAATTTCTTTTACCCGTTTGCTCGGCCTACATATCACGCGGGGCGGGATGTATGCGCTGAGCAAACCGCCTGTGTCAATTCAACTATATGTTTTCGGAGACGTTATTGAAGTCAAACTCTCCTCTCATTCGTCAATTTCATCACGAGAATGTTAAATGCGGAAACGGTATCGAATCCGTTGTACTATTTACCTAGCAGGTAGGCAGCTTCGCGTTTTATTGAAATACTACTCGGCCCGAATGTGCAGCGAAACGAATATGCTTCTCAGAGCGATCGTAAAAATTTTTCAACTAGTGAATTTACGCCGGTGAAATATTCACTAAACTACCCGGACTCGGGAGTGTAACTTATCAAGATGACATCCGCATTTTCGCCGTTGATACTTTTCCAAACACCGTGCAATTTGTTTATATACGTCGGCCCCGTGGGGCACATTGATGCCGAACAAATACGCGTCGCCCGCACGGCCGACGAGAATTCGGTCGTCGCATACACGAAATGTCCCAATAGTGTATCGTCAATTTTGATTGAACTTCGACAAATGCACTCCCATATTCTCTTCATTTTCTCGTTATGCTTGGCAATACACGCGAGGGGGGCAACTTTCGCGGCTTGCGCGCGCGGGCGCGTTTCGGTTCCATTTCGTTTGGCCGGCGCTACAAAATTGATATATTCCCAAATGAATTCGAGTTCATCTGTCGATGACAAAGCCACGCGCTTGGTTCGGCCGCGGAAATGCCGCGACACACACCCACACACGAGACCCGCCCTCGATAGGTATTTGCAAAAATGCCTCAAATTGTTTGTAATAATATCGTAACAACATGAACACAGCCGCTGTAGTTGCGAACAAAAATCGAGAGAAAAAAACGTTCAAGTTTTCCAGCGTGTATATTTCGCTTTTATTTTCAATTTTTCGTTTGTAGTTTTCGGCACCGTGGAATTTCCACTGCCGTTACGAATATTGCAGCTGAATGCTTGTTTTCTCGACAGTCGAGCTATCATGTGCGTCAATAACTATCTTTTTTTCGTTTTGGGGGAGAAACTGACATTCAATTTGCGATTCTATTTTTTCATCTCCACTTCCCTTATTAATTCATTTCACATTCACGTTTGGAATAAACTATTTAGTATACCGTCAATTAGATTAACGATTGCAGCGCAACAAAATTATTAATTAAATAAGTCGCTGCATGCAATAAAATAGCAATTAACCCGAATTGGAGTGCGATGGGGGATGTCCTGTCCAGCGCAAATGCATTTTGCATTTGTCAATTTGAAAATATGCTGCGCGAATTATTTCTGACAAGCGATATTTTCCGTGTGTGCGCGCACGCGAATGGCACGTATGTGCAAATACAACACGCCAAACAATTGTCCAATCGGGTGGCGATAATAAATAAATAATGCGCACGCACGACCTGCCATGGCGATAATGGCATGGGTAGACCCTTAAATGACATGTTTGAGCATACAATAAATAATCAATTTGTAATAATTAAATGATAGCTTTGTTGCGCGACCCATTTGCCACAGCAGCTATTGTGCAAATAAGCAGCACTATTCCCCGTTCGAATTATACCGCCATCGCCAAACTGTTTGGTGTTTGTTCGTGAACGTGTTGCATTGCGCGCGTGCTGAATCCTTGCAGCACAACAGCGCATTGTTTACGTTTAATTCGACGCATCGCTGTACGTTGTATTGAGCTTTCGATGCGCTCACCTATATTTCTATTAAAAGAATCCCAAAATCCCTGAACGCCGAGCAGCTGGAGCAATTTATTGCATTTTCACCACAATTAATGGAAAATTTGTCATTACACTGCGCGTGACATGCTTAAATTACATTTTAATTAAATACTTATGCAATATGCAGGGATGCGTAATATAGTTATTTGAAATTTGACATATTGTTCAGTCGTCAGCAAAACACATCTTCATGCAAATTAATTTTCAACTGTATCTAATTCAAAAATCGTCGAACGAAAATGCGATAATTAGTAATTTTCTCCTGTCAAAAAGTCATGTTTTCAACCACACATCCTCTCAACAATCCTGCGGTAATGCACATGACACGAACTGCACGCAAAGTTTAAAATATCTTGTTTTAATTCCAACTCCCCGTTGCAATTGCAATTATTTTTAAATGTATCCGTAATTACGCGTCTCGAACATCCGCGATTATTTCCAGCATTCCAAACGCACACGCCCGCAACTCTCGACATGTAAAAATATTTTAATTTTCTGCCTGCGGCGGGTAAACGTATGCGCATTATCGATATACGCGTGGATTACGGCTCTTTCGTGATACACCATGCGAGGAAATGAATTTGCGTATGCTAATTAACGAGCCCCTCCATTCATCAGCGCAATGTTTAGAATACGTACACCCCGCACATCGACAGCCACATGCAGGAGCATAGAATGCAGATGCGTATCGCACATGCGGTTCGACCATCCCACCGATTTCAGCCGTTTGATTGAAAGATTACCGTGCGAGAGGGATCGCGACCTGATCGCGTATAGTTCGGGCTGAATGCGCGATTCCCGAATAATTACCATCGAAGCATTCTCTGCATCCCTTTCTGTGTGCGGTGTGCGAGTGGCGAAGGGCGAGTGGGAACCAATGGCCGACATCGCTCTTTCCCACCGGAAAAGCCACACGGCAATGGGCTCGACTCGACATTAAATAGGCAATTTGGTATTAACAACCACCCCATTCCATCCTCCCTGCACATCGCACATCTTATCAACACAGTCATTAGCACTTTAATGTCATCACCCATCCCCCCCGCTGCACGTTTTATCGGCGTACGGGCGCGATATTGTTTTTTGATTTATCCATCCGCCAACGAACGCAGTCATTGAAATTGGCGTCGCGTCGCGCCTTTCATGTTGCTTTCCGCCGGCCCGTGTTGCTATTTGATACCGCACCGCACACCGGAGCAGGTTTCAATGCACATACATACACAGCGCTTAGGGTTTGATAAAGGACGACTGTGTGTCGGGGGATGGTGCGGGTGATGTGCGCTTTGTGCGCTCGTGCACGTGAATAGGTAAAAGTGGCGCCCGCCGCCGTATCTACTAATTATTCCAATGTTAATGCACGTTCGTCGGCGGTGTGCACGCGTCGAATTTCACAGAGTGCTCGCCTACTCGCTCTCTAACGCGTGTCGGTGTGTGTATGCAGAGATCGGCTCTGTGCGTTTGAAAGCTTACAGCCCTGACAAAAGGTGAAGCGCTCCTTTGCTGCACCTGCCATCACCTTTGCTGTTATCTAGCGAATGGTAATTCGTGGACAGGCGCAACAAAAGCGGAACGATTTCTTGACTATTTGAGTACTTATCTCAAATATAGCCATTAAACGGTTGCGAATCGAATCAAGAACGAGGTTGATTTAATCAGTCGCTATTGAGACGAAAGCCATGTGCTGTTAACAATCATGTAATGATTAGATTAGAATTACCTGTGCGCAATACACAATGGACCACCAGCAGCAGCAGTTGATAGTGCCGATATTGAATTTGCCTAACTCACTTCCGAGAAGTCCGTCCGTCCGTCCCGTCGGCGCGCTATCAGTTCCGAGGCTTCAAGAGTCCATCCGACTGGAACATGATTAAATCTTGTTTGATTAAAGACAAACGCGAGCGGCAGGCCACGCGGAGTGACTTGCCGGTATTTAAGCAAACGCTGCGCCCCTTTACCCCTCTTTGCCGATCTGCTCTTGGCCATATTGCATGTTAGACCTTTCTCATGCCCCACGATCATCCGCCGTCTGGATGCATGCCTATCAGTCGTCGGCATCATGCTCACACACATTAAGAGAAGTCGGAAACTAGCCGACTATAAACAAGTTCGCTTTCTAATGTGTGCTCGCGGCGTGCATTTAACTAATTGGCCTTCGTCTGCTCCGTATGGAAGCCTTGCAGGACCAAGATGATGTGCGCTGAAGGTGTAGTACTACTGTACATTTGCACATTCATTGAAATCGCAATATCGTTTGCGCAGCGCGTTTGCTCGTCGTTGTGTAGTCGCTCGGGAGTTGAGGATGCCACCGAATGTTTCACATCTACGATTTCACATATCATGGCTCAACGTCCTGTCTCGAATTGCATATATGCATTTGTACTTAAATGACTCGGGCGCTGTCCACCCGTGTGGACGAAAACGTTTACAAAGTGAACACTCATGCGGAATTTGGCGAAATTCACTTAGACGTAATTAAAGAACAATACCGCTTATGAATTCTGTCGGTACATATTCCAGGAAAAGTTTATATTTGCGAGTTTGCAATTTCAAAATTCATTTTTACCACATTGGGTTTTCCATAAGAGTATTGACATATTTTTGAAAGTACACCTATCCCTCGATTTACACGATATTCGTTTTACACGTTTTCGGTTTTACACGGTTTTGAAAATATGGTGGCGTCATCTACATATTCACTATAAATTGCGTTAAATAGTACACATATGCGACAAAAAGTTGCAAAATCCACATTTTTGTATTTAAGTTTGCACGATTTTATATTGTTTTTATTATTATTAACAATTTAAAATTTAAATTAATAATCTTGAAATGTTAAAATTGTTT
>JARJDR010015751.1:0-12957 GCA_030264135.1 Myllaena sp. GC000078 | reverse complement strand
TCGTTATGGCGACACCAGCGGCAAATTCCCTTAAAGATCTCTACTTCCGGAGCGAAGAATGAATCGCGTTGTAGTAATTCCACGAGCGAGGCCTCGCTGAGGTTCACGAACGTTTCGTGCGATAAAATTTCCGATGCGTGCTGATCGAAAAACAAGTGGCAAACATCCATAAGATTGTCCATGCCATATAGCCGAGCAGTGTCAAGTATTGCACAGACATTCTTCAGGGCAAGCAATTGACGAAGAATCTCGGAAATTGATTCTTCAAGCTCTTGAAAGCCATACTGATGTGCTAGGCCAAGTGTCTCTAAGATCACCTCCTCCTTCATTGAAATGAGGAACATGTGTCCAGAATATATGTATTTTAATAGTGATTTGAAAGCCCCCAAACGAGCATCAGGCATCACAATCTCAAATTGATTCGACTCCTTCATTCCCCCATAGAGTAATGCTCTAAAGTACTCACAACGAGCAGCCAGTATCACCTTTGGGACAATTTGCTTAAATAGCTTTGCATATTAATACACATTCAGAATATTACCTTGTGTGCATGTAATTTTTGGCCTTCTACAATCAAAACCACATCTGAATACTCCTGATTCAGAAAAAGTGCTGCAAAATTTTGAGATAACTGTTCAAGATGTTCAATATCGCCTAAGCGATTGGAACTCGCTCCGCACGCGCTGCCTTGCAGATATTTATGGTTACTGCTCATCGCTATAAATGATATGTGTATAGCTTGATTACAATTTAAATCAAAGTTGTAGGAATTGTTTGTATTATTCTCATGCCATCAAGCCAATTACAATTATGTACTTACTGTTTTGTGGTGGTATACGTTCTTGTCCAATTTCGCAACCCCTGGGTCGAGGCAACACCAAATCCGTTTTAAACTTCCTGATTAATTCGCATCGGACTTAAAATGTTTGCATGACCATGCATGACCCAAGTAAATATCAACGATAACAACAGTGGATTCGTGAGATTCATGCCAATGAAACCTTGCGAACCACTGCGATCACTGCGAGGCTGCGATTAATATATATTTACCACAATATTTACATATCCGACTATCCGACATAACTATTACAATGACAATTGACGCAATTGACAAACGAGAATTGACTTCAATCAATTACCTCGTATAATCGTCGGTTGCCGGATAAATCGGTTGAATCGCGGTGCTAGGTGACTTAAAACTGAAAAGTGCATGTTCGTTTTAATTATTGTCGCCATTATAATAAGAATTTCATTGAATTGGGAATAATTAATTTCAGATACGGTCCTGTCTTTTGATGATGAGATACAGTGCATTCCGCTTAATCGGCACACAACGGGCCAGAGATTAGAATGCCAGAATCAGCTGATTATCCTCCAATCCCCTTGTTTGCCGTTGTTTGCTCGGTTCGCTCCAGTTCGCTCAGTTCGTTCAAATTCCCTCAAATTCCCTCAGTTTTGCTGGGAAACCGTCTGGGAAGGCATCAAACAATTGTCTAGCAATCCTGAATCTTGTGTATGCGTGGGTGGGATTGTTCAACATGAATCATGAGTGTATTTCAGCGTTATCATCGCTCAACGGTGACTGTGATGAAATCGAAAAGGTACACTTTTTTTTTGCTAATGCATACATATCTAATTGCCTTCCACATTGTATTATCGTAGATGCTATCTATATCTACATTTAGCGACTTTATCCATCCCGGCGAGCGTGAACTCGTCTTCCGAATCCTGGCAATTGCCAAAGAATATCACAAAATGGAACGATTTATTGAAAACGTTCACCAAAGCGAATTTATTTCTATCGAATCACAAGACCTGGAGCTGGCTGCAAAAGCAGTAATAAGCCGGAAACGAAAAAAATCGCGTGGTCCGAAAGCAAAGTACATGAATTTGCAAGCAGGTGATGTTGAATATAAACCGATGGAGGTTGTATATATGAGAGATTTAAAATCGAAAAGTTATGCATCAGTCAAATCAACAGCATCAACTACAGCATCTAGTATAACATTGGATGAAGAAGGCATGGCTGAAGGTCTTGCACAAATGGATATGATTCTGGAAGAGGCAGCAGAGGAAGAGGATGAGGATGAAATGAAATCTCTGCTTATGGAAGAGGAGGAGCAGCAGGGGGAAGAGGAGCAGGAAGAAGAAGAAGACGATTTTCATTCCATCAAGAATGCCAAGTCCTCATCTCTTTCAGATAATTATTTTCCGACCGGTGTGTACTTAATGGCGTTTTGCTCCGGTTTGCGCGACGTTCTTCAAGAGTACCACGAAACAATGAGATTGTTGGAGTCGCAGCATTTATCGGCCGCGCAATTAGGTTTACCACACACTTTCAGCATGACTGCCAAGTTTCTTGAATTATTTAAATCTCTCAACAATATCATTGCCACGATACAATTAGAGGACATTCATGGTTGTTTACTGATTGGAAGATTGCATTCATATATTGATTGTGGTATTTTGCCCATTGAAAACGCGACAAAGAAAATACTCTTGCAAGTGAACAAAATGTTCTACACCCAATTATCCAACTGGTTGGTCCTGGGTGAAGTGCGCGATCTCTACAAAGAATTCTTCATCACAGACTGCGGCTGCGATGACAACGATTTCCTGTACGAATGGGAAACACAGGCAGTGCCAGAAGACAGCAATCGGCTCGTAAGTCAATCCGCAATCGTTTGGTGTGGAGATTAGAGAATTAATTTGTCTTCAGAAAAATTTCCCCAAGATGAAATCACACCGTGTGCACAAATTTGCCATTCGTGCGCATCAATTGCCTTCCGTGATTAAGCCCGAATGTGCAGCGACCATCCTCTTCGTGGGCAGATTGGTGTGGATAATGCGGCACGATCCAAGATCGAATCCGATGATCAACGGCAAGCTGGATCCAAAGCGTGACATTTGGCACGGCGAAACCACAAAGCACATTCGCGCCATTCAGCAAATGGAGAAGGAGTCGTTCGACAGGTCACGCTTTGAGAAGCTCGTCGAGGAGTATCGCCGCCTGACATCGCGTTACCTATGGAATATCATGGTCGACCAAGTGCAGCTCGTGAAGCAACTGCAACTCATACGCGACTATTACTGCCTCGGTCGTGGGGAACTCTTTCAGCATTTCATCGTTGCCGTCGACGCTCAACTGCCCGAAATCCCCGTCGGTTTCGTCATGAAGAATTTAAACTATATCTTTGTGGAGACGGCTCGAACCATGTACAGTTCGCACGATGAATCGTATCTGAAGTTTGAACTGTTGATGCCTTGCAACATGAATATGGATGAGTTCAGTAAGTCTATAATCGGGCAGTGGTCCACTAGAACGGAAATATAATCGATTTATTTTCAGTGCTGAATCCGTTAGCGTATATTGAATTGTATTTCGACGTCAAGTGGCCGTTGCATATTATTTTTCGACCGCGAATCATCACACTGCTCAATAAGGTTTTCAACTTTTTGCTGCGAGTGAAGAAGACTCACATAGATCTTCATCGATTATGGCGACGACACATGTTAATGAAAACAAAGATGTAAGTTCTGCGTATTTGGTACATTACCGATGAAAACAATTTAAATTCTTTAGCGATGAAACGATATGGTCACTTCGCCACAGTCTCATATTCCTCGTGAACAACATACAGTATTATCTTCAAGTGGATATCATTGAAGCGCAATTCTCGACGCTAATATCGAAAATTCGTGATGCTACCGATTATACGGATATAGTACGTATGCATTCGATCTTCATTAGCGATTTGCTTAGCCACACCTTTGTTATTACCATTGATGATGTAAGTATACTCATTGTTTGCCATACAAACATCCAATTGAATTCATATGTTGTAGGATGCAAGTTATAAATTATCTGACACATTGCATTATCTCCAAAACCTCGATTGTGAGGCACGCCCCAAGGTATAATATATTAAATCACATATAAATTACTTACATTGTACAGGATTTATAAAAGATGGTGATCTGAAACACGCGATTTGCAGGTGTACAACATCATCATGTGCCTACTGGAATTGTGTGACAGTTTCTGCCTGCTGGCGAACGCAACCACAGACAGTTTAAAGTCGTCCGAGCACGAGCAGCTCGCCGAGATACAAAGCAATCTGGATGCCATCCTCGAGAATCTCTTCCGCGCCCTCCACTCGCTGCACGAACGCGTGTCCGGATCCCATCTCCTCCAACTGCTACACCGGCTGGACTTTAATCGATGGTATACAAAGAAGAATAAGTTGGATTTGAATCTCTCCATGATGCACTGACTCAACTGCAGACTACCATTTCTTCTTCATCACTTTCATGAACATCACCATGACTGGAATAATATTATAATTAGGTTGATTGTAATCTTCATTACTAATAAGATATCTTGATTAATTATCTGAATACTCACAAATGAAGACAGCCAAGACAAGAAACAGCATCATCCACATCCAACACCTGCATGCCCTGCTGGAATGCTCAGTGAGTTTCTCAGACTCCCCCTTAAGACTAGTCATGTTTGAATCAGTCAGATTTGCACTTTGGCTTAGAACTTCAGTATCCTCTTTAATAATTTTATTTGCCAGCATTGATTGCTCCTTTAGGCTTTGGGTGAGTTTCAGCATGTCTTCGGCGATCTTCTCGTGCATGTTCTGATGGAAATTAATGATCTGCTCAGTGTCGTCGAGGCCAGCCGCTTCCTTGTTTGTGCCTCGATGCCGCAAACCAAGCAGTTCATCGCGTTCCTTGGTCTCATTCGGCAGATTCAAGAAGAACTCGCGGTCGGCGTCGTCATCGAGTCCCAGCTTCACTTTGATGTTGTAGATCTTGCGCTTGTACTCGCTGATATTTTCGTCGAGCGGTTTCATCGGCGATTTCATCACGTCGCGCAGCATCTCCTCCAGCGAGCTCACGTACTTCGGGAAGCGCTCATCCTCTTGGTTGCTCTTCAGGAGCAGTTCACATTTCGCCAGCAGTCGCCGCAGATTCACTTCTTGTCGTGATAGGCCCATCGTTTTTCTTTAGTTATTATTAGCTGCACATAATTTAGAATTTAATAGAGTTATGTTCACCCCGTTCACCAGAACGAACCGTTTTGAGACACGTATGATCACGTATTGCAATTATCAAGCAATTATCAAGTGACTTTGCTCGACCAAGCACCATCTACACCTACACATGTGCAAACTGACACTTCGTCTGCCGCATGAGCAATCAAATTTCACTCCGGCAACTCGACTTGACATCATAAGATTTTCACCGTTAGAGAAACGCCAACAGAGAGAAAATGGTGAGTCCAATTCACTTGAAACAATCTTCATTTTACTCTCAATTAATTGGCAAATCCATTACATCATAATATGTTGATACAAAACCTGTAGAATTTGCAAAATTCGAGCTTTTATCTTCCCAGACACATAGCTAGGTTATGTTTATCATCATTTGCAGTGTCATGACGGAATTATTTCTAAAGTTTAATCTTTTGATTACCCTAGGCAAGACGCTATGATACGCGCACGACGATCTTCTCGCCGGAGGGCCGCCTCTATCAGGTGGAGTATGCGATGGAAGCCATCAGTCATGCCGGTACCTGCCTGGGGATCTTAGCAACTGATGGCATTCTTCTCGCTGCAGAGAGGAGGAACACCAACAAGCTGTTGGATGAGGTCTTCAGCTCTGAGAAGATTTACAAACTGAATGAGTAAGTTTCTAGTTGAATGATTTTGCTAAAACATTTCTATATGATATATTTTTGTAATTTTTTTCAAGTGATATGGTCTGCAGTGTGGCTGGTATAACATCCGACGCCAATGTGCTGACCAATGAACTACGTTTAATTGGTCAAAGGTATTTGCTTCAGTATGGCATGTCCATTCCCTGTGAACAGTTGGTTTCATGGCTGTGTGATGTGAAGCAAGCATACACACAGTATGGTGGCAAACGGCCTTTTGGTGTTTCCATTCTGTACATGGGTTGGGATAAGCACTATGGCTATCAGTTATATCAATCTGACCCAAGTGGTAACTACAGTGGCTGGAAAGCAACTTGCATTGGAAATAACAGTTCTGTGAGTTATGATTTTCCTAAGTTAGGTATCAATGCTGATCAAGTGTTATCTGAATTTCAGGCTGCTGTGTCTAGTTTGAAGCAGGAATACAAGGAGAATGATACCACTTTGGAGCAGGCAAAGACATTGGCTGTTAAGGTTTTGAGCAAGACTTTGGACATGACCAAGTTAACTGCTGAAAAGGGTAATTTTGATATTGAAAAGTAATGATTTTTGTAAGCAAGTGTGATTCTTGTTTGCAGTTGAAATGGCAACTTTAACCAGGAAGAATAATCAGACAGTCATTCACATTCTAACAAATCAAGAAGTTGAGGCACTGATCACTCAATTCGAGAAGAGCGAGGCGGAAGCTGAAGCACAGAAGAAGGAAAAGCAACAGCCCAAGTAGATTTAACATTCATAATTAATGTATTTTTTGCATTGTGCTTGATTACACTTTATAAACATGGAAAATGCGGTGTTTAATTATACTTGAAAAAAGCAATTGTTATGGATTTTATTTGTTGCCACGAAGTATTCTCGTACCGACAAGCTAATTATAGCGTCCCATTGCTGAGACAAATGGACAAATTTAGTAATGTTTGAAAATTGAACGAGATGGCATAATGGAGGTTATGTGCAGGTACGAAATATTTTTTACAATCCTTAAATTTGTAATTAATTGTAGAATCTCAGCAGATAATCAACAAACAGAATTATTTGATTGTTTCCCATGGCGTGAAGGGAGTGAAATTTGTCAACCCTGAGCACTATTCATGTCAACCAGCGGAATATTGCCTTAAATTTCAACGAGATTCAATCGCCCTGCAAAATGTACATTTCGGTCCGTTTCTTTTAAAATTCTCTTGGTGTCTTTATTTATAATTAACGCAATGAATTAATCCGCAAATTAATCTTCAAAATGTGGTGTAATCATTCAGTGCCACTAACGTATTTTCCGTGTGCGTTTGTGCAAAAACTCTTGCAAAGTACGATGGTCGACACAAAACCCTTTCATACCAATCGTCTTTTGGCCTCTCTCAAAATGAAGCCACTACCTAAGCCTACTAATGGTTTGTTACTAACCCGCACTAAGCGAAGCGCACAACTCATGTGCAATTCGAATAAATCACACATGAATTGATTGCAGTGATGGAACTCGTGCGCCTACACCACTTTCCCGAACTGAAAAAGCAGTGCTGTGACCTGATCAATGCCGAGTGGAAACGCAGCGAAACGGCGCGAATGCGCACGCTGGAGTCTTCAACGGACCACTTGCCCACCAACCTGGTGCTGCTGTGCGGCGGCACCGTCATCGGGCACTCCAAGTTGTCGGTGGTGCCTTCCATAGAGGATGCCTGCTACCTGGAGTCGGTCGTCATCGACAAGGAGCTGCGCGGCCGCGGCTACGGCAAATACATGATGGAGAAGGTCGAGGAGCACTGCCGCAGCATGGGATTGCGCTGCATCTACTTGTCTACGAAGGACAAGGCCGAATTTTACGACCGGCTGGGATATGTTCGTTGTGCGCCCATTTCGCTCTATGGGCAATACATGCGTAGTCTGCACGAGGGCGAGCGCATTGAGAAGACGGCGGCGGCTGTTTGTAACAATCGCGGCCGAGCGCCAGGATCATCACCGCAACCGCCACCGCCGCCTCCGATGCCGCCAGCCCCGAAGCTGCCCATGGATTTGTACGTCGGTGTGAATTGCGGAAGTAAAGTTTATATGGCTAAAGTGCTTTGAGTTTGAACGTTGATAATTTGTACATAAAAATTGAAGATGCCCTTGTTTACGAGATGTATTATAAATTCAGATTGAATTCTGATTGTTGAGAAAAACTAGTTTTTTATTCGCTATATTTTTCACTTACTGGCGATGCCGAAAACTTTCTGGTAGTACTCCGGATTACTGACGGCGTCGATGAGAAACTCGCCGAGATCGTATTTGCTTACGATGCGGCCGGGCAGCTCATTCTGGTTGATTGTGTAGCCGGTTTTGTTTTGATCTGCGCAAATGCATTGTTTTTGGGGGGTGGTGGGTTTAACTGTGCGTTGCGTGTCATTTACCGGCGATGTGTGGCGGAAGGATGCATATGTAGTTGAGGCCCGACTCTTTGGTCACGTCCATCTGCCGCTGGTGGTCGTTGTTGAGATCGCGAAAACGCGGCGGCACATTTTCGGCGTCGTAGAAGAGGAACGCCGACAGGCACACTGAGACGACGCTCACCTTGTGATGCTTCATGCCGAGCACGATGTTTCGCATACCGTCGCTGAGCAGCGTGGTGGCGGCGAGATCGTTGCGAGTGCCCAGCACGACGACGACGCTGTCCATGCCCTCGATAGCGTTGAGGACGTCCTCGTAGTTAAGCACATCGCCTTCGACGACGTCCACATGGTCGGCGAGCTCCTTCGGCAGCTTAGAGGGGTCACGTACAAACGCGCGCACTATGTATTCTGCAACTCTCATAAGTATCAAATAAGTTTCAAATTGGAATTGCATCGTTTACCTTTATTGATTGCGGCTTGGACGGCACACAAGCCGGTCATACCGGTTGCACCGAAAATCACAACTTTTCGCATGATTCCGGTAAACGGTTGTGTAAATGTTTGTGGACTTCAATCGAGTCACGCACAGTAATGAAACCGTTTCAATTTATAGAAAGTAACTGTAAGGAGTTTCACTCATCGCGTATTGTATTGTTGTGAACGTGAGTTTCGTCACGTAATGTAGATAAGTGTGTATATTGCCGGTCAGCGTGTTGTATTTACATGAGCAACTCCGTCTGAGTAACACCGCCGTATATTAATTGATTTCAATTGAGCGGCATGTTTTATGTGCTAATGCAAGTTGGCTGTAGATGCAATTTTTGATCAAAAAGTTCATTTAAAATACTATCTGGGCGTAATTAAAACAAGGTTAATTCTATTTGCAAACGAATTACTGCCACATTGATGCAGTCACTGTCAATCGCTTTCCTAAGTAATGCCCAAAATCGTGGAGGTAATAGTTCTACAAAACGGTTTATGGCGTCGCGAATACATCGCAAATCTCACAGTAGCATATCAATGAACGGTACATTGTCTCCGTGCGTGCCCCGCGTGTCCAGAATGCACAGATTGGCAACGACAAATTTCATATTCTCGATGCTCGCACGTACACGCAATTGTCGTTGAAAAAGTCACCAAGCCCTCTGGGTATTCGTTCCGGTTCCTTGACAAACCCCCGCACGTTGCCTATACACATGCAGTCTTCTTCAATTTTGTTGCCTCTGTTGCCTTTCACTTTGCTCATTGACTCCATTTGCTCCGTTCAGTTCCGTTGGCCGGTGATTTCAATTGACAGGCGTGGTTAGGTCGTCGCTTCCGGTTGACAAGCGTCATGCCGCCTCGATATCCAAGCGGGCCATGGCAAAAACAATGGCCGCCGTTCGGTTGCCACGCGCAATACTCACATGCCGAACAAAAGTGTTATACGTTTTCGTGCGAAATTATGCACACGAAAAGTGAGCGGGGCTTTGTCAGCGCACGCTCAGAACACACGCGCCCACCCCCGCAGCCTTCCGCGGCCCACGCGATATTTGTCTTGCGCGCCGCAATGAGCCGGCCTGAACACATCACGTACGTAAAGATCCACAAGGTGCAACCCGACGATGCGGTGGAATCCAGCCTGCTCAAGATCGACTCCCGCTCGCAGCGCGTTATCGACAAGATACCGATCGTCAACAGTGACGCACTGTCGCCATGTCCGCCGCTCGCTGCATTTGAGCCCGCCGCCGCCGGCGATGCGTTGCGCTTCAAGAAGCGCTTCAACTTCACCGACTCGTCCATGCGCGTAATCAAGATAAGCGCCGCCGACGAGCTGAATCCGCTGCAGCTCGCTGCTTCGCATGGCGACGAGCGGGGCGGCTACACCATCGACCACCATTCGCTCGATGATGATGACGACGACGACGGCTGCTGCGATGAGGATGAGGACGAGGATGATCCCGGCGAACCGCAGATGCGCGAATCGAAAGTGCCCAACATACCGATGATGATCCGCTGCCAGAACTGCGACACTAATTTTCCTACCAAGTATCAATTCCAGCGGCACCAGTGCGAATTCAACGCCGACAAGGTGGTGCTGAAGCCGAACGTGGACGCCAAGGACGGCGATAAGGGTGTGCGCATGAAGTTCGATTGTCCCACGTGCAGTAAGCAGTTTGTGAGCAAGAACAACCTGGACCGGCATCTGACGTCGCACGATCAGGACAACGTTAACATCTGCGAGTACTGCCACAAGCAGTTTGTGAGCGAGAACCGGCTGCGCATCCACAAGGAGAACCACTGCAAAAAGGCCGGGGATATCAACAAGTTCTATCGCAGCGACGTGACGGTATGGCGGTGCACCAAGTGCTTCCAGGTGTTCTCGTCGGATTGGTACGCTAATGCGCACTCGCAACACTGCGCGGATGTGATTACCGATCCGGCCATCATTGAAGCGGCTGGCACGGAAGTGACGCAGGTGGTGGAGCCGCTGCAGAACAAAGAGACGGCGGTGACGACGTATCTGTCGGAGTTTACCGGCGAGGATCATGTGTCGGTGCAGCCGGGCGCGCTGGAGATGTCGATGCGATTCATCGAGAAGGTGCGCACCGAAATGCTGCTGCAGTGCGAATTCTGCAATCGGACGTACGCGAATAAGAAGTCGATGCTGTACCACCAGGAAACGCATACGACGCGCGTAAACTACAGCTGTGTGATGTGCACGGAGACGTTTGCGTCGTATGTGGACGCGGCAAAACATTGGCTCACCAGCTGCACTAGCGAAGCAAACCTCTTCTTCCTGCCGAAGCTCATCTTTTGCAAATGCTGCGATAGAACGTTCAAATCGCACGAGATTCTATATTTGCATAAGGTTAAGAAGAAGCATTATACACCAAAACTACACGTATTGGACGTGGCGGATCCAAACAACAAGCAGGAAGCTGAGAATTCTGATGTTTCGCAAGTCGGGAAGAATGGTACTGTGGACGTATCGGATACTGTCGTTCCTAGCAATGGCAATATGCCAAAAATTCTTAGCATTTCTGAATCAAGCGACGTTAGTGGCAGTCCGCCGTCTACACCGGAAGAGGCAAATGGCGATGAATTGCTGGATGATATTAAAGAAGAGTTTGAGGATGACGTAGATGACCCATTGTTTATGGTTGATAACACCGATGAGCTCTCCTCGCTCAAAGAGGAACTGGATGAGGACGAAGGGAGTGTCACTGCGAAAGAGATCTCAGATAAAAGTCTCAATTCATCGGAGAATTCATCTTCAGCTCCGCCGTCAGCAGTGCAGGATGTCGACACCGATAATGTGCCATCGCCATCGGATGAAAGTAAATGCTTGGACCTGAAGAGGAAACGCGGCCGAAAACCCAAGCAGTCCACGCCCAATGAGAAGGGCAAGAAGACCGGTCAGCAGTTACAACCCGGATACAAGTATCAGTGCGAACGCTGTACGATGGTGTTTGATGGCGTCGCCGAGTTGGAAGCGCATCGCAATGCTGACCATCCGGCGAACTACAAGTGTGATGAGTGTGATCAGGTTGTGCACAGTTCAAAGGCTTTGATGATCCATAGCCGGGCGCATCAAAGTCTCAAGCCGTATGTGTGTGAGATCTGCAAGCGCTGCTATTCGCAGACGTCACATTTATGGCAACACATGCGGTTTCATCAGGGTAAAGCATCAACTAGCCATCGTCATACATCTTCTAATTTAATTATTGGCCATTGCAGGTATAAAACCGTTTGCGTGTCCGCATGAGGGTTGTGAAGCGCGCTACACCATTCGACCAGATCTCAAGGATCACATTCGTAAGGTGCACACACGCGAAAGACCGTTCAAATGCTCCGTATGCGATAAATGCTTTCTTACTGGATCCGTGTATTATCAGCATCGGTTGATTCACACGAATGACCGGCGTTACGCTTGTGATGTAAGTGTTTCTGAGCATACTCTTTTTTTACTTCAGAGCAGAACTGTTTCATTCAAAATGGGTCACTACAGAGCCTTCGGAGAGATTTTATAAACCAAGTCCTCTGCGGAGTAATTATTAAACCAGAAAAGGGTAACATTAGAATGAGAATGTGTGAAAATATGATCGTTGGGTTGTCAAACAGGAAACAAATTCTCCGTGCAAATTATCCTGATAGGTTTGACAGGTTAGTGCCTGGATAATTTGCACGGAGTACAGTTGAAAATGTGAGGGCTTTAAAGAGCCAGCTGTGATGATTGTGAAGACGTTGTTAACGTTGAAAATTGGCTGCAATTAACAATTGCAACACTTCTTTGGGGGTTTTCAAAAAAGTAGAGCGAATTTATGTTACGCCTGCATGATTACAGATATTAGAAGCATCATGATGAAACAATAAGTTAATCTAATAATTATCGTGTTTCCTGCTTGGTATAGCTGTGCAATAAGAGGTTCTTCAGGGCTGACGCGTTAAATAACCACCGCCGGATCCACACCGATGAACGGCCATACCCGTGCAACGTATGCGGGCGCCATTTCCGACAGAAAGGTGATCGAAATAAGCACGTCCGGACGCAACATCCGGATTACACGGGCATGTAGTTACAAGCACGAAGTGATACAATTTTCTATTGTTGCTTGTGTGTAATAAATCAAAATCCTTTTGTGGTTGGAAATTGACGGTTTCGATTGGGTTACCAGCATTATTAGGTACAGTCGCGCCGTTTTGCTGAGTCATGCTGGACTGGTCAGCTATCTGCGCTGAGTAAACGTTGCAGGACTGCATTTTTAACGACAGTTATTGAAATGATGATTCAGTTTTCTTAGAATTACTTCTTTATAACTACCTTCTTATTAATCGAAGATATATTGATCGTAGGTGCAATTTGAACTGATGGAAAATGATAATTTT
>JARJDR010015748.1:0-19945 GCA_030264135.1 Myllaena sp. GC000078 | reverse complement strand
TATAATGATTATATCGATGGAAAATCAGACCCGCGTCGAGCGTGAATGCGATTGATAGGGCTGCTGCAGCGTAAATTAATCAATTGTTATTCGCATATACGCAATACGCGCGATAATTGCATTCCGATCACATAACGTTGATTGCATTCAATATAATACCCCCGTGCATGCGCTCTACATATTTATAACTGCATTTGAAATCCCATAAGTGCTGCGTAGTTGTTGTCAACTGCAGCCGTTGAAAATTATCACCGAAAATGCGCTTAAGATGCTTCGCATTATCATTAACTTGATTATTGATTGATAAATTAATCATTGTGATTGAGTACGAAGAAATACATGCCGGAAATGAAGGAATATGTTTATGGATGGAAAGTTTGCGGATGTAATATTATTTACGCCAAGATACGCAGGCTTCTACTTGGCGTAGATCGAAGATAATTTATAACAAATATGTGTTTCGCATAACACCGTGCGTGCGCCACAATCGTGTGTGTTTGTGGATGGAAGTAATTTTCGGCCGCGCCGCCAGTTTGCAGTTTGTTTGTTGTGTACGCCCGAAAAGGGCAAAGTCAAAACGCGAACGCAAACTCTAATTAGATACGAATAAAGATAAGCGCGTGCGCGCGCGCGGGCGCGCTCACGCTCGCGAAGGATATCCGAGTGATTTACGTGATTTATTATATCGAGGTGCCCTGCTTGCTGCTACCACCGCGTTGGTTTTCGAAATGTTTTCTTGACAAATAACTAATTTTGGGGGTTAAAAAAATAATCGCCTAAAAAGTTTTCCATTTCCTTCATCGGCGCATAAAATTTCACACCCAGCTTCCTTCGCAGCTAACAAAATATCAAAAACATCCAAAAGTTAAGCTAAATAGCTAAATAAACGGAATAAAGATTATGGATTAAAAATACAACCAAATTTTGCTCTTTCGGGCATAAATTCTGCCGTCTGCACTTTGATGTCGTAACAAACAAAATAAAATAAATTAAAAGGCACATTCGACAGCACATATTCGTGTGGCTGATCCTGGCCGTACTGTCCAGTCGGACAAAGCTAGTCGAATCCTTGCGCGAAGGCATTGAGACAGTGGCGCGCTGGCGCTGGACGCTGGTCGTCGAGGTTAATCCCCCAACGCGTTCGACGCGACGCGATTTATTGAATCCCCACTGCCAGCCAATACTCTTACGATGGACGCGTTGGAAAGCCAGATAGATGGCAAGCAGAAATATTTGCGGTTAAAAATCAAACGTGGAATTTAATTCAATCTCATTTTGAGCGCGAAAATAATCATGAGCGAATTTTGATGGCTGAGGCGTCTCATCAGAAACAAATGACAAGAAACTATTTCTGGCCAAGCAAAACCAACCCACTTTGCCCAATCCATTTGAGTTCGAAACTCAAACTGTGAAACTGCAAAACTTACACCGCACCTCGTCTCCCTGAGCGTCGTGGCGCCGGCGCCGCCAGCTGGGAGGAGGAAGGGGGCAGAGAAGAAGGCGATGCGAAAATAATGACCCGTAAAAAGCTTTTAAACTGTGCGAAACACGCGAAGCGCTCAAGTTGGAAATTATAAGGGTAATAATCGCGTACGTGCAAACATACCCGGAACATTTCTGCAAATCGACATTCCTATGATGATGCTCCTCTGTTTTTATTTCAAATATGCCTCGCAGGGGTGAAAATATTCATGTGTTACAAATGTTCGTGACGGTCTCGGGCGAAATTTGTACGCGAAATATTGCTCGCGCGCAAGCATTCAAATTCAAAGGTGTCGTCGTGCTCGGGGGGGGCAAACTTTCGAACTATCCTCCCTCGCCGACCGGCAATAAATAATTCAAGCTTGGCCGCTTGCCGCCCAATGTGCAAACCCCACGCTCTCCCAAAATGCGCATGCACATGTTGTCGGTAAAATTCATAAATATGTGACATAAATATCTGGCGCCGCTGTTTGATTTGTGTGCGTTATCCTTTCTGTTTGAAACCTGGGGGTTTTAATTAAATTTCAAAAAAAAACTCTTGCT
Organism: Myllaena sp. GC000078; assembly: GCA_030264135.1. Taxonomy (NCBI): domain Eukaryota; kingdom Metazoa; phylum Arthropoda; class Insecta; order Coleoptera; family Staphylinidae; genus Myllaena; species Myllaena sp. GC000078. The sequence goes on along the minus strand of JARJDR010015748.1, from coordinate 17,920 downwards.
TATTAGAGTTGGGAGTAGAATGAAGGTTCATTACAACATCAATATTTTGAAACAAAATACCAAAAAAGAAAGGATAACGAGGAAAACCACTTTTGCTGAAGGATATGTGATGTTTCATTGTGTTCAGGACTCAGTGCTTGCTCATTTACGTTTCACATTTTCTCATTTGCCTTCGTTCGAAACTTGTCGGCTGCGAGCGTGGGCGCACACCACCCACCCACATCCACCGCATGCACACATCTTCTCATCGTCCGCTGAATTATTATTCGGGCGCCTCGACAGACACTTGTTTTGTTTGTCGGTTGCAGCGTAACAAAGCAGCGGCGGCAAAGATGCGTCGAAGTGGGTGAAATATGTGGGTAAGGCGCGATGCATGTCGACAAGAACACCAACAAGGCAACAAGAATATTAAGAAGTTGCCGGCGCAATGAAGAACAAGAAGGAACGAGGGTGGAAGAAAATGCAGAGAGCACAAGACGAGCGAGCAAGTTTTGCGCCTTTATAACACATAATTTGTTACTTTCAGGTGGTGTGCTATGCACTTTATCGACGTTCCAAGTTACCTTTGTTTTTATATCTCATCTTTGCGTTTGATGCTATTCGTTGTGATGTTTAAAGTCTGCTTGCAGAAAGGCAAATAAACAATGCATATGAACAATAACCAAACTACTACTTAATTATCTATATTGTTGATTATAACAAACTATGTATTAAATTTGATGATGGAAATTATAGAAATCATTTCGGAATGAATTTGAAACTCCTGGAAAGTTACGTTGCACGACCAGGCTTACCACACAATTACATAATTTCCATCGCGCCTAAAGTGAAATTCAAAATCCCTTCGCGGGAAGCGCGGATCAACTTTCACGCTGCTGCGCGCTGATGATGACGTTGAGTGCTCTGCAGTTACTTTCGCTACTGCAGGGCGAGATTAACATTAGTCATAATAGATGCAAACAGTTCAAATAGTTCATTCTATTTGCATGCAAGTCGCAAACGCACAAGCTTCATATTACCACTGCTTTTCAAGTGCTAGTGTTTGAGTTGTGAATAAATAGTATTCCATTTGGCTGGAGCAAATGTTTTTCTTAGTTGCAGTTTGCAAGGATAACAATTTTTACTGCTTGAATTTTAATTAGTTTTATTACTATTTGATATATTATTTAAGATTCGCTAGAGTGCTAGGTAGAGCTAGACAGGTAAGGAGAGTGTGCCATCAGGCTAAACATAACGCGAAGGTGATTGAAATAACGGCAGAGAGAAGGATGGAGGACGTTTACGATTACGACGCCGACGCAACGAAAGTAGATTCCTTCTTCCTTCCTGTTCATTCCATTCCCTTCCCCCTGGCCCAAACCAAACTGCTCAACGAAAACTGTTCTAGTCGTAATTAATATTTAAGCGTACAGCGTAGCCCGTGATGTTCCATGCCAGGATGCGTTCATTCTCTGCTCTTCTGCGTGCCATGATTTATTATACTAAATGTCCAGCGAAAAAATAAATCTATCCATGTTCTTGCAAACATTTCTCCATTAATTTTAAATTTGTTACAATTTAAACTTTCGTATAACTGAAATTAAATTTCTGTCTGAAATATTTTCCTCTTTGATTGCGAAAGAGTTGCATTTGTTATTTAAGAACGCCAAGTGTGGCAGGTACGTAAAACTCTCATCGGGGGTGAAAGGAAGCGAAGCGTGGGGCGCGCTGCGTGTGCACCATGATTAAGATTGAAACGAAACATATGGGTTAACATTCCTCCTTATCCCTCCATGCTCCTCTTCGTCCTTGTGTTCCTCTTCGTTGCCATCCGCGTCCCGAGTGTATATTTTTTTCAGCCAACCCCCGACCAGCTCTCGCTGGAAACTAAGGACGTGGAAGATGAATCGTTTCCACTAGTGTGCGCGCCTGCTGCACACGTTACATTTTAAAACCATTAGCATTAGCTCTAACTCCTGGCTGGCGGGGTAAGGTTTTCAACTTTGCAACAAATCCGCCCGCGCAAGGAGTTTATGTTATTCGTGCAAAACAAAAATTCATTATCTCGCCCAAGACGCCGAGGAAATAAAATGCGCATATGTGCGGCGCGCTGGTGAAAAATTGTGCACGCGCGCGAAAACGTGAACTCGATGAGGTCGTGCTCATTTGATATGCGTCGTGTTATCTCCAAACCCACCACCACCCGACGAACGTGAAAAACACGTCGGCGTCGCTCTTTGCTACGTGCGGAAGATTTTGTGCCCGGTGCAAACAGCCCTCGTTGCGGCGAAATGGCGCGGCTGGGGCGTCGCAAATTTGCGAGAAAAACCACCGCGCGTGTGCGTGCCGTTTGTCGTTCGAACGCAAGACAAAAGGAGAAAATCCCTGCGAAATTTACATTCCGACATTAAAATTATATTAAGACGTTTTGCGCTGTTAGGTGGCAGCGTTTGTAGTGTGTGTTTTTTTGGAGGAAATGGTTTGGTCCCAGAGGGATATTTAGAAGTGTAAGACGATTTGTGCAGGTGCTTTGGCCCTCCCAATATTTTATTATAACTTTAACTCCCAATTCGAGGGCGGCGACCGGCATCGATCCTTTCTCCCAACCCGCCCTCCGATTCCGCAACGGGAAAAAACAAACACAACTCGCCTAACGCCATCGCCGGGGGTTTGGGTCGTCGATGAAAAACTAAACGCGCTGAAAAACTTTATTGCTCGTTCGATTTTTATACTCGGGCTATTTTTCACATTTCCCTTTCCGAAAATGCGGCGATAAAAATAAATTCTATACAAGAAAAAAGGGACGGGCAAACAATAACAATAGTTGGCGAAGGAAATTACGTCGCGTCGTCGGCATGCTAATGACAAACTTATTCCGATACACATTGCGTAAGACGGTGCGGCGCGCGGGCGAGGTTATCATTGTTGTAATTCGATCAAAGTTTAACTAAACATTTATCCTTCGTATGAAAATTCGGCGGTGGCGGTGGCGGCGATGCGCATGGAAAACTTTAACTGGTGGGCGCGCGCGCCGAGGAGGAGGAGAGAAAGGTCGTAAAGGTATACCGGTCTGCGCTCGTTGAAATAGGGAGGATAAACGAATTGCTTGCAAACCCGCGGCGCGGGCGGTGAGGATGTGGAATTCATCGCGCGTCGTCGTGTGCGCATGCATGGATAAGCGTGCGCAAAGTTTGGCCGGACCCATCCCCAAAGCCAGCCGCTAAGAAAACTCATGGGGGCTACGGCTGAAAACTTGTACGAAACTTGCCGCCGGAAACTTTGCGGGAGTTTTTAATAATCTCCGATGTGAGAATAAACTGTATGTATGCAAAAAGTACTAAATTTATCCCAAAAACCAGCTAAAAACCACCCATCAACTAATCAATTTTGTGATTTGCAAAATTAAATTAATTTCGTTTCAAATTCAGGTTGGTGATTGTATAAAACACCCATAAGAAATCTTCATTACATCATAAAATTTCCGCCACTGCGCGGTAAGAGATTTATTCAATTTTCCCCCCATACGCGTTTGGGTGTGTGCGTTGTTTAGCGGAAGCCAGGAAGAAGAACTTGACGTTATCGTGCATCCTTTTTATATTGACTGGCACGCACGCAGACAGAATATACCGACCGCAATGTCAATAAACGTACGCGTTGTACGCATTATGCCCATATTAAATTCCGCGCCCCTTCTTCCCGCCTCTTTCTCGTTTTTTTTTTCAAACCCCCTGCTTTTCCGGCCCGGATTTTATTTTCAATTCAACTTCATTCGAAGATATTTGAGTATATTCCTCGTATGTGTACGTATGCGCATTGTTCCTTTATATCCTTGACCTCATTTCCAGGATTCAGCTCGCTGTCGGCGCGACGAACGTGTGAGCTTTTCCGCGTTTTTTCATTTGCAAATAACGGAGCACAGCGTAACCGCGAAACGAAGCGGGAATCGATTTATTAAATAAACCGCAGAGATAGGCAGATAGACAGACCGACAGACAGCGCCTGGGACAATTTTTATTTGACACATCCGGTCACATGACTTTCGTTATTATTACATTTATTGCCGCTCCCTTGCGCCCGCCCATGCCGTCGATTGAATTACGTTGCTTATGGGATGGAAACTCACCGAATTTACGCTGATAGGTCTCAGATAAAAGAAAATTACCTGCAACAGAAGAAAACCCTTTTAAATATTCATCCCAGACATTAATTTATTATTTTCCAAATGTTGTTTGGAAGCCAATGACATTTATTGTGTCCATTTGCATGAATTATCCTCTTATAAGTCGATAATGCAATGCGCATGAACCCTTGTAAATCAATTTATGACGGTCATCCCACCGCCATTTCCGCGAAAAGGACAAAATGATAACTTATGCATGACACACGAAAGAGGTGCGAATATCACGAGCGAACAAAACGACATTTTTTGCCTGCTTGACGTGAAACGAATTAGTTTTTTCGTCTTTGATACCGGCACGCCGCGGCGGCGACAAAGAAAAATTCCATCGGGAAGGGGGTGGCGATAATTAAATCAAGTGTCTTTGAACGCATCGAAGCGACAGCGAAATGGCGAAGGAGGTGAAGCACTTGACATCGATCCGTTCACGAGCTAATAGAGCGTGTCAGACGTTTCGGGCGCGCGCGCAAGAGACGCAGACGCATTGAACTGATGGCATGATCACAGACAGATTTGACTTGCCATGAAGAAGATAATAACATGCGATCAAGATCCGATGGGATAACGATGTCTTCCAACACGTTCAAAGTACGTTCGTGTAATTCTTTTCCTCTCCGCTGTTAATTAATGTCCTTTTGCAAAGTTTCAAGCATTGAAATTTTCAATAATAATCAATTATTAACGGGTCGTGCCACAGAGGGATTCACCTTGAGTCCGGTAATTAATTGATGAACAAGAGATAATCATTGATAATTAATTACATCGTCGGGGATGGAACGGGGATATGAACTGATACAAAGTGTTAATTTGATGCCGTGGAGTAGATTCTAAGATTTCGGATTGAACACCATAGGTGTGGGTGTGTGGAGGTGAAATTAGAAATTAGAAATGAGAAATGTGATTAAGATGTGATTCAAAGGACGGTATGGTTGCGGGGGATGAATACCCGCGTCGGCTACGATACACATCGAAATTAAATCTCATCCCGCTTGCGCATCCCAGGCGTCGCCGTCGTCGTTGCGCCATAGGAGGCTCGCATGGATTACACAAGAGATGTGGATGAATGTATTCACAGCAGCCAGCAATGGGAATACGTCATGTCCTTTTCAGTTGAATAGATTTAATTATATTCCACACATAAAATTCGATGAAAATTTGTTGAAAATATAAAACATTTACTTGTACAGTGAGGATGAATTAAGAAACAGCCAGTATTGAGTGAGTCCTTGGAGACTGCGCGAATTCTGGTTCGAGTCCTGTGGGACGCGCAGATGGAGAAATAGAAATATGTGAGCGCACACGTGTCCTTTTTGTTATCCACGGACTGCCAGTCTGATGATAATGATGATGATGACTACGCAACGCTGCGTCATTCACGCGCAATTAATTAGTCGCTTAGAAACGAGGATAAAAAATCCACTTCATATTCCTCTATAAAACATTTTCTACCTACATACTCCTGATGAATTCAAAAAGAAATTAAAATGATTGTGTTGCACAAGTGTTTCACAAGCGATTTACTTCCAATACGATGCTCATCCGGCAGTCAGACAGTCAGTCGATCGATCTATCCGATCCGCCTCGTGTGCATATTATTAGATTACGTTGTATCCCGTAATCGGATTACGATTTTCTCGTGAGCGGCGCGGCGCGGCAAGAAAGTCAACGCACGCCACACGCACGTCGGGGCGTCGTCGTCGGTGCGTCGACGAGACACAATCCACGGCACACGCGGCGCACGCTAATTCGATTAATTAATTAATTAGAAGGAATGCCAGACTGTGTGCGCCGCAACAGAAAGTCACGACGAGTTGCCTCGCCTCGTCTCGCGTTTGAGTCGCACAATCAGCTTTGGCGGAATTGATGATGCACACACTGCCTCCTACCGCTTGGAGCATCAAGGATAAGAATAAGGTCAATGGTTTTATGATTGAATTATTATTATTCAAATTTATTTATGTAATTCAAATGCAGATGAGCGATTACGCAGCCGGATTAATCTTAATTTGCTTTTATTCGTGTACATAAACTTGCGCCTGCAGTAATTCAATTTCATAAAGTCATCATCTGCGTAAATAAATTTCTAGCTAGTTTCCTGCTATCGCGTTTGTTTAATTAAATACATGTATAACTCGTATTTCGTTGTATATCGCTGGGTTTAATTAAAATTTGTTGTATAACGCTTTAAAATCAATATTGGGTTATTATTTTACTACGGCGGATAAACAAGCAAAGATTGTTGTTGAATTGCAGTCATAAAACTTAATGGATTATTTTATAGAACTCTTATTTAATATTGCAGATCCATTATTATTTTATAAAATAATAATCAATTCAAATTCGAAAACTTCATAAATCTTTTTCTAAATAGAATTTTGTAGAAGAGATGGTGTACAACAAGCCATAAATAATTTTAAATAAACCCCTCCGGTTCGCATCCCCCGTTGGGCCGATTATTTACCACTTAGCATGCAACTGCGGCACCTGCAAAACGAACGCTGCGTGGGTGTTAAAGTAACCATTTTGAGGGCTTACATCTAAGACGCGTAATAAACTGCAACGCCCACTTTTTTCCGCCCGCGATTAATGCCCGCATTCGAAAACTAATTTCAACTCTTTGATCCGCGCCGGTAATTGAAATCTTGTTTTTTTTTTCTTCTTTAAACTGGAAATCTAATACGTAATAGTGAAACGTAAAGGTGAATCTCGGTGGTTTGAAGGTAATTTGTTCGACAAAACGTTTCGTCGCCGTCGACGGCGTCTCGCGTCGCCCGGCGCCTTCACACCGCAACCGTTTATAAATTGTATTCATTAAAAGGCTGACGTTGACATATCGGCACGTGTATTACCCACCCACCCAAACCACCTACCTCGCAGCATGTTAATGTCGACACTGCCAGTTTTCTCATCGGTCTGCACACGAAGCACTTAAGTATTACGACTAATTTCATCACCCTGCAGCAAAGAACATTCGAGAAAAAAAAACGTACAAGCTATATTTCAACACATTCTCCATCAAGTTTTGTCGATTTATAGTGCAGACTGAGTTGTGAGTTACGGAGCAGGAAAAAAACGGGAGTGAATGTTTGTTGCTTTGTGGTGCGCGCCGCATCGAAAATGATATCGATAAACGATTAGATCGTAAAATTCTTTATGATGATGATCGCCGGCAGCGATGATGAGGCGCATTGTAAAAGATTATGAGTCCATCGAGAGTTTTTGCTCTCCGGCCGAAAACCTCCACTCCACAACGTGCTGACAATCGTTTAAAATTGAGACGTTTGCCAATTTTTATGCGATGCGAATTGATAAAATTATATTGCAAAGAATTTTATTCGCACTCTCCCCCCGCACTGGCACAAAAACATAAATGCATGTTTGGATAGAAATATTATTCATCCATAGGATAGAATTGTCCGAATCGCCGTGACATTCTACAAAAACGCAAAAAGCGCGCGCGCGGCTGGTGAAGGCGCCGGGGCACAGCAGCTCGCGCAAATGCAAGCAGACGGAAACGATTAATCTCCGCCCGGCGCTCACACGCTTTTCCTGTGCGCTCGCCCGCTCGTTCGCCTCTTGGGAGCCCAGCGGAAATAAAAATGAAAACGCAAATGTGTGTGAGCGGCTGGGGTGGATAGGGTGCGTGTGCTTTAACGCCACCGAAAGCCATGTACGTTTGCACCGGACGCGCGATGCGCGCGCGAAACGCTGAAACATTGCAATGCATCGACGAGCAAAAAAACACAGCGCGAAATCGTTAAAACTGGGACGCAAACGGACGAAGCGTGATTTATTTATTTCTTGGCTCAAAAATTTCACGAAGACGAAGGAAGAAACGAGGTGTTGGATTTATGAAAAGTCAGCGCAGTGCAAAGCTGGAGCAATCAGTAAGAAAAATTGCGCAACATGACAAAACGTCGGCGCACTAGTATTAATTGTTTGCTGCCATCGTTTTACATTATTTTTCAGATCCCGACAGAGAGAGCGAGCGATTAAAGGACGGTTTTATTAATTTCCAGATGGAATAATTATTTCATTTCGCTGAAACAGGATCAATGAAAGGGCGGCAGGCAGGACTAAAGATGGAGCGAGGGAGGAAGGCGGTCATTAATACACTTCTGGTCGCGTTGCAAAACGCGAACGTGCACGCGGAACGTTGAATTGCGAAAACCGCGATGGCGCAACTAATGCATCGCCGCCGCTACTGCTGCCGCCGCCGGCGGGCCAAAAAATACGTCTTCATTAACGGTTCCCTAATGGACTTTTGTAATTTGTACCTTTGCTCTTTGCGCTCTCGTTTTTTCCTTCCACAGCAAAACTACATAAAATACGTAAAATGTCGCGTATTTTACATTTCACATTTTCAATTTATGACGGCCGAGGCACACGGCAAACGGCGAACAATTATCTGATAATTGTATTATTATTACCCGCGCGCGGTGACATACTATATTGTGGCGCGGCACTGCATTCAATTGTGACAATAACCCTAACGTTACCATCCTCCGTGGCATTCAGGATCATATTCGCAGGATGACTCACAATGTGTGTGGGCGAGAAGAGGGAGCGCAATGCGCGTTGGCGGAGGCCAAAATGGTTTCGCCACAAAGTTATCATTCTCATTCTCATTTTCATCTCGCATTCCCCCTTTTGCCCATCGCCCTTTGTAACCCATCGCCCATGACGCACACACGTCGGTTTTGCTTTGGCACTTTCGGGGACGAAATTACCATTGCATATTACACGTCTTACATCGCCGCAGCACGAGCAGATTACATCACACACTATTACTACGCGTGTCGCACAAGAAAAGGGATTAGAATTGGAATTAGACGCAGGGGGTGTGGGTGGGGATGGGATATCCGGTTCGTAAAATGTTCCTGTGCGCAACAAATAACGGTCGTTCGCCGAGTAAATAAGCTAATTAATAACAAACGCGTAATTATATTCCGTTGCCACGGCGCGGCGGCGGTTTGTCACGTCGCGAATGTTATTTGCCTTGCGGTTACACGTTCGCAATATAATAATTGCATTATCCTTGCGAGTATGAAATGGAATTTATGAGTCCAAAACGAATACGTTGTTAATTTTCAATATAGCAGGACAGTTGATTTCGTTTACCTTGTGCTGGTGCATAGATATTCAAATACAGGCAATCCTCGCTTTGATCCTGCAGATGCGGCAGTAAACGTTTGAGGTACTCGAGGCGGCCGCGCGGCATGCGGCGCAACGCGGCCGTCTCGTTGCGCACATCAGGCAGACGCTGTGGACAGACCGCCCCGAAGCGGTCGGCAATCTTCACGCCCGCCCACAGCGCACCCGTCACCGGCGGCATAAAACGCAGCGAGCCGAGCGGCGGACTGGCGTACGGTATGCCGCGAAACACTTCCACCGGCTCCAGGTGCTTCGCGTCCAGCTGCATGATGATGCCGCTCACGTCGCCGTACTTGGTGCGCACCGTGCGCGATGTAAGCGTGGCCGATGCCGATGACGACGCCGACGACGAGGATGAGGATGTCGCCGATGAGGATGGTATCGGTTCGCAATGGATCCTTGCAGCCGAAAGCAAGAAGGCTATTGCGCAAAGGTGAAAAAACCACATTTTAGCCGCGTGTTTTGATGATAATGATGAGGTTGTGCAGCAGTGGTGTTGTTGCATCACATCATGTCAACATTGCACTTGCGATTTGCGATTTATCACAGCGATTTTAAATAACTCCTGTTTGGTTGGTTGGTGGTAGGTTAGACGCACGGTAATCACTGATCCTGGAGGCGCTCACATTCACTCATCGCACTGCATCACCACTGACTGACTGCATCGGTGTAATATAATACACAAGGAGCGTAGGGCATTTGCAAGGCAAATGTGCTTTCCAAACCCGGAGGTGGGCGGTGGGATTGGAGAGAAGGAGTAAAGGTGTAAGGATTGCAAGCACACACGCGCACGCGTCGTTTGCACACACGCACACGCACAACCCCGCACGCGTCGGAGGCTGGAGGCCGACTGACGGCGGCGGCGGTGGTGGCGGTGACGACGGTGGTGGTGGTGGTGGCGGCACCCTCGCCGCCAGGATTGTGCGCCGACGCCGTGGTCCGGCGTCCCGGCGCCTTCGCTGATTACGTGTGCGCCGCGCGCGAGAAATACAACTTTTGCAACCCGCCGACCGGCGACAACTATGAATGGAAGACGATTTTCGCTGTAAAATCGCACGAAAATTGTGATTTTATTCGTATTCGATTCGGGGGCGATTCGGGAATATATGCGCACGAAGATCGTAAAGATATTCTCCAAAGGGGTGGGTTTGTTGGATGGGCGAACACGTTCGACATGCAGGATTATGGGGCGCGCAGCATAATTAATTTAAGGCGGCAGGCATCCGCAAACCGCCGTCGCCCGTCGCCCGACGCGATTGCCGTGTAACTTATGTCGCTCGTAATATTCAATCCGATTGCCGCTCTATCCCTTCTCATCCTTGATTTTGATCGGGATTTGCCACCAACGGGAGTTTTTAAATCGCAAAGAATTTGTTTTTTCAGTGGAACCATCATCATTATTATTGCTAATGGATGCGTCAATTATCCTTAGAATTTGCGCTGAGTCAGCAGGGAAAGCAATGACGTGCCCGTCTTAAATCTGACTATCTGGGATAGCTTAGTCGGTATTCCTCGGAACGGATGACGAAGGTCATAGCTCTTAAGGCAGTGACAGCATCAACTATCATGTTACACTAGCACATCTTCGATATGAAGACGTGGGATAGGATCTCTGAATTTATCCTTGTCAGGATTCAATATCATCAAAAGTTATTTCACAATTTCCACCAATCTAACATTTATTTATTATATTTATTAAGGATAATGGATTTTATTCAACAATCAATTTTATAATCCATTAAATGTTTCTTTTGGCATTTCAATTTGAATGGCGGCGCCGGTGGTTGGCGGTCAGATGCTAATGATACTTCACACATCAAGTCCTGATCCTGATTTCACCCGCCACCCGCGCCAACTCCGATGTTATCGAACGCTAAGCTTTTTCGATGTTTGCCCAAAATATAAAAGCTTCCGATGGACATATACATCACACATATGACAAATAACATACAAAGTCCTCGCAGAAACCACTCCAACAATAAATATAGCCCTCGCAAACATTTTCACAATGCCCAAGTATTTTTCAGCGTTTTGCACGCAATGTATCGATGATGATGATGATGATGATGATCTTGACGTAAAAAGCGTTGGTTTTTGCGCAGCGCTTGCATGATGATGCAAATTAAATTATCTCGCACGCACATTGATCGGATGCAACCCCACACCCCGCTTTCACTAATAGATGTGTGTTGATGTATATATACGCAGAAATAATGTACGATTGAAGAGTACGCCCGCCGCAATGTATACATACTATATGTGTGTGTATGCGTACGATTGATGATTAATTAATGGAGCCGGACGGACGGATGGACGGGATGCGCACCCCGTACGTGACTCTCTCGCGTCGAGCGTTGTTTGCATTGCGTGTCGTCGCCGCTATGTCCTGTTTCGTCCTGCGCAGGACTTTCTCACAGCTATTTATATATGCGTGCGCTGCTCCTCTCTATATATGTTGTTTTTCACGTTAATATTGATGTGCATTTGCGTTTTTTTTCGGGCCAGAAGCCATTAGCCGTGTGGAGCGCATGCACAATACTCTTTGTACAATACATGCTTTTTCGACAACACGTCACATTATATCCTTCTCTCCTCTCCTCTGCGCTTTGTATCAACATTTCGTTTTCGTTGCGCAGCAGCCACAAAAAAGAAAGCGCGGGGATGATGGGGCGGAGACAACAAACGCACAATATGCGGGGGGCAAAAAAATTACACGCAAACATTTTTCTCTCGCACGCTCGTTCCCATTAATTAATCATGATTATGCACAATAAATATGCTCACGCATGTTTTCGACTGGATTATTTTAGATTCAGTATTGAATTAGGTATTAAATCAAAGCAATTTTATTAAATTACCCAATTGGGAAAATATTTTTTCAGGTAGAAAGAGAACTAATTCATCCACCATATATTATATTATGACAAAAATAGAACCATTAACTGAGGCAAAGGAATATTCACAGACGTAGCTATACCTACGATCCTGAAAGCAACGCAGGCGTGGAGAAAAGGACGACGACTACGACGACGAAGAAAAAAGTGTGTGTGTGTGCCGTTTTCTTCGCATTTTCTCTCCTCATGCTGCGGAAAATAAATGACAAACCGTAATTAAGGGCATTAATCTTTTCGGCTTCCGCCTACACGCTTCGCACGCGCTTGCCCCAACAAGGTATGTTCCGTTCAAGTCAAACAATTTGACGTCGACCCAAATTTCAAATTACCGCGCGGCGCGCGCAACTCCAACGCTAAAATGTCGAAGAACTGATAAAATCGATTATTTTTTTATCGATGGCGCGCCACAACGTAAAAGGTGCTGTAAAATCGAAACGATGTCGATGGCGTGCACGGTTCATCAATCGCACGTTTTAAGTTTAAGTGGGTCGTTCGTGGTGTGCGCGCGCGCGTCGCAAGGTGGATGGATGAGAAATAACGTTAAATGTTAAAATGTTTCTCCTCAACTCCTCTTACTCATCGGCGGCAGGCAGTGGCGGCAGTAAAATCAGTTCGCGCTCATAAAATCAGCCCAAGAATATGAGCTGAAAATGTCCTTTGCGCGACATCAAAATTTAACACCAAGCGCAGCAGAAAAAAAATTATGACTACTATTATCATAATGATCCTAATGGAATTAACGTTGATGGCGGTTAATTATATACATTTGCGCAAAGTGCTTGCGGTGATTCTTCATAATTGCAGTGTTCAATTTGCAACGAATGCCTGTTTTCCTTTTGCGCACGCCAGTTCAATCAAATCGACCAACCGCAAATCGTGGCGAATAAGACGTAAATGACACCCACCAGCCGTTTCTTGCTTTTGCGTTGTGTGTGTGTGGGTGTGTGGCGCATCACTGCTTAGATTGACGCCAAGTGATAAAGGTTATTCCTGCGTCGAATGGTAAAGAGGACCGAAGAAATTTAAGGATGAGCTGCCACTAAGTTCGTTCGGCATGCGAAAGAAAAAAGGGCGAACGAAAAGAATGGAGAACGTATAATTTCACCACCGCAGAAGAAAGCGCGAAGATAAAAGGCGGCCGGGCAAGGCGGGAAAGACGAGCGACGCAAAGAGGCTGAAAGAAAAGTGGGCAACGCCGGGGCGAAAAAGGAAGATCAAGATGTAAAAGCACGCAGCGCTGGATGTGAGCGTGTAAAGGACGACGTGGGGAAGAACGAAGGACGAAGCGATTTTTGGCAGGCTGAGCAGGTTATCCTTCGGCCGCCGCCGCCGTTGCCGCTGCCGTGTGGCTCAGGAATCAATTTTCGGGTCAACGATGGGTTGTACGTCGCGTCCTTAAGGATTCTCGCCGAAAGAAGCCGGACAGGATGCTAAACGTCTACAAAAGGCTTTCGAACGCTCAAATTTCTCTCGACATCCATAAATAATCATAAAATTATTGTAATATATCGCAAGCGGAAAAACCACTCAACTTAAATTGGTAATTGGTAATTCGTAATTGGCAATTGGTAATGCAATAAAAAGATGGCGAGTAGAATATGCTTTTGATGCATTGAGCTATGCGCCGCGTTTAATGCGTAGTCATCAGTTTCAATATTGAATGTAAATGATGGTCATTAGCGTGCCGGTATTTCAATAAAACGATTCCAAACCGGCGATGAAAAGGTCAAGAATCCCTATAAATACTTTCCTTCTAATTAAATGTCAAAATAAAATTATTATTTAATGTTCCCCTCATTCATATAAACAAAGCATAAAAGTTCAATTATGAGGAAAAGTAATCGATGCATTGAAAGCGCTGAAGCATTTATTATAAACAAATCATTCAGGGTTTACTTCATCGGGCATGTTCTATATTTGCACAACCAAACCAATAAATATAAACATAAACGAGGACGTCTCTAATGAAAGAGAGAATTGAATTTGCACACTATGTGTGTGTGTGTTGATCTTAATACGCTTCATGAAATGTGAGCAGAGAGTTGCTTGCTTGCATGCATGCATGCATCCCCAGTTGCTATTTATAGATCAAATGATTTTATTTTATGCGTACGCGCGGGATGCATCTCGCGGCGCAAACGAAGAAACAAGGAGGCGACGAGGAACTGAGCTCTCTGAACTCCCATGCGTTTGATTATTATTACTTGAGAATAACATTGCAAATGCGATAACTGCAATAATAGTCGCGCCAGACGCAAATTAATTCTAATTAATGCGTAATGCGTTTCATCGACTACCAGTAACTAGTAGTAAGTATGAAGAACGTGCTGAAAATGGTCTGCAATGCGAGAATTGTTCGTGTTTCCTTTCGTTTCGAGCGTCGATCGGTCGTGCATCAGCCGGCAAGGACCTATTTTTACGCGCATCCCAAAATAGAGCACACGCGAACGAACCGGCCGCGCTCACACACAAACCGCTGGCGTTACTTATTTTATATCCCACCTATACTCCCGATGTCACTCTCGCGGCGCATCCACTTACCGACTAATACACATCATTTCCCCAAGAACGCACGAATGAAGTGCATTTCCATAAACAAATTGAATTGTACTCACACTCGCCTGATGTAAAAGTTCAAATAGTAGTAGATTCAAATAAATTCCCCTTCCTGCCCGCCGCTGACATCTTCTTGGGAAGCAAAGTGCTCTTAATTTAAGTTGGCTTTGAGTAAAATCACCGATGGTCGGGCGGGCGGTTAGATCGTGCGGAATTCTCCGTTTTAATTTTAGTCGCGTTCGGTGCGGTGCAGTGTCGCGACACGCGCATATAAGTCGACTTAACAAAGACCGCATTTCCAACACTAATTAAAATGGTAATGTGATCGCTAACTAAATAAATATTAACGCGCCAATGATTAGTAATTGCAAACTGGAATATAAATAAATGCGGCGTAAGCAAATAAATAAATTAAAAACACGCCCAGCGCGCGGCGTTGGCGTGTGCGCAGTGAAATTTATACCGATATAATAAAATCGGTTTTATACGAAATTAATCATGGCGCCCGTTGTTTAAATAGTGATTAATGCATGATTAATTTCTTCCTTTCCACACCGGGATTGATGAGTGCGTGTTCATAAATAAAACATTTCCGAATCAAAGGGGAAACTGATTTGTTCCCGCGGGAATATAAATAAAAACCTACAATACAACAAATAATCAACATATGCGTGGCGCATTGAATTTTCAATTACCCCTAGTTACTATTTATATAAATTATATGATTTATAATTCATCAACAAGCAACCGACATAATAAATGCATTAATAACAATCCACTAAGCTGTGCGTTTTACACTGTGGATGGCACAAACAATACAATCTATTCATGTTAATAACAGGATATGAAATTGTTAGTTATTCCCATTGCCATGCATTTAGTTGCAACTAAAAAACAACATGTGAAATTGTAAAAAAAAATGTGAAAATGACGAAAGCAACCCTTGTGTTAGTGCTGTGGTGTGCGCTGCTGGTCGAGTGGCCGACCCTCGCGCAGAATTGCAACTTCGACAACGGTTACACGCACAGCAGCAAGAAATACGGACGGAAAGTGCATCTCAAGCAGGGCGTCATACAGGGCGTAGTGGTGGAGCCGCGCATCAATCAAGAACTCGGCGCCGTTGAGCAATATCTAGGAATACCCTATGCTGCACCACCAATCGGCGACTTGCGGTAAACAATTTCATTTTCAAGTGGTTTTCGAAATGCACATTGAGTGATTTTTTGGTAGGTTTATGCCGCCCGGAAGCGCGCCAGCATGGGCGGGCATCAAGTGCGCCGATATGATGGGCCCGGTGTGCCCGCAACGCCTGCCCGACGTCAATCAGCTGGACCCAACGCGCAAGGATCACTTTGCACGATTGCTCAAGCACCTCCAAAACCAATCCGAGGATTGTCTCTATCTGAATATCTACGTGCCCATTCAAGGTACTTCTTTCTATGCACTTTCAAAGGAGTTTTAAGGATACAAAGTACCATCAAGGACATGCAGAGTGTAGATTAATATTTTATAGAGTTTTTAAGCGGTTGTGTGAAGCGGAGGCGGACGTTGTACGTCGGCAATTATGGCAATTTAAGGGGCGGATTTGTCGGTTGTGCGCGCACACGCGTCCGCTTCCACCCATATACAAGTCGGAGGAGAGTCATTGGCGAAGCGGCGGGTTCCTGTCGCGCTGAATTACGGCCGGTGTGGGACACGATAGCGCTGCTGCTGCCTGCCGTCAGAATGGGGGTAAAGGACGAGATTAGGCGATTAGAACGCGTACAGGGCAACTAATAGCCGTCCTTCGCAATTCATTTTTATTCAAATAACTCCGCTCAGCAGGCCGCTGTTTGATGATTAGTATGGCGGGAACAATTCGGAGTAAGAATGTTTTGCGGAGTGTACCCTGGCGACAACAAGGCGGCCTGCGCTGCGCTAGTAGCGCGCCGCGGTTATTTATAAATATGAAAACAGAGCAATGTCCAGAGCACGCGCGGACGGCGGAGATGAAAAATTCTGGCGCACGTTTCGTAATTAACCGCTGATCACCTCATCCATCATACACGTTGGCACATTGTTTAAACAAACGCCTGGCAGCTTTTAAGTAAATTGCAATATTTAATCTTGATTTTTACTAAGTGTACTACTATAATTTAATCATATTATTGCGGAGGCCAAATTGAATTATTGCGCTATTTAAATAATTTATCAATATGAATAGATCAATGCGATGTGTTTTAGTTAAGTTAATTAAATTCATTATGCACGTATGTGTGGTGTCAGGCATATCATTAGGTAAATCCACTAATTGGATTTCAGCGAATTATTGCTATCGACATGTCCATGAAATGTGCACACAGCGTAAAGAAATATTAATTAATTCTTCATTAGTATGTAATTGCCTCAGCGCACTGCCGCGCCGCCTTCATTCTTCTTCGTCACCGCATGAAAACTATTTCCGTCGATTTTAATTTATTGCCGCAAATCGCGCAGTCGGCAGAGAGTTAGTTCTTCCTTGCAATGCCTAACGCTCTTCGCAAAATTTATTTAATGAAGTCAAATGGAATTCTTAATTACGAGGTAATAAAGTTTCGCGCAGTGCGCGCGCGCAAAAATAAAGTTAGAGACGAAAATAAATCCTCAAAAAAACGTGGAAAAGTTCCTCGTTCGCTCGCTCGCTCGCGCCGAACAAAAAATAGCAGCGGAAATGGTTTATAAATCCGCGCACCCGTGCCCGCGCGCGCGCGTGGCAAACTTTTAAACTTGTATTAATTACTTCTCTCGCACAGCCAGCGTCGGGCGCAGTTTACTGTTTAATTTCTAAACAAATGCCGGCTGGACGTAAGAAAACGCTTTGATACCTAATTCCTTATTAAATATAGTTTTGATTTTCTTTGCGAATAAGTAGCGGGAGCGAATTGTTGACATGGAGCGTTTTGCGCGTTAAATGTGCACTTCGTATCTCACTCATCTGTGTAAATAAATCGTTTAATATTTAAATTTACAGCATACAGCTCTTGTGGTATGTGCGTTTCGCATATTTTTAGACATCGTGGCGCACAGTCACTTTCTTGCCCGAAAAAGGGACCGGAACCGGTGTTATCATACGAATCACGCGGTCGACGCCGACGCCGTTGCCGACGCCGGCACAGGACCATCAAATATGATAATGCCGCCC
>JARJDR010015744.1:0-16844 GCA_030264135.1 Myllaena sp. GC000078 | reverse complement strand
GGGGCTCACGATTTTTAGAATAAAAGATTTTCGCCATTTGGCAGCACACAAAGTAGAAATATAATTACCATACGGTACATGGGTTACTAATGTCTTATATAAAAATTAGCGACATTTTCTTTATTAAGTATGGCGGCAATTATTAGCAGTTTTGCAAATACTTGTGCCACTGGTATAGAGCACTGCCACACACATCCCCACAATAGCGAGTATATATAAGGTAGGTAAAAATTAGCGTGTGATAAATATTGTGCAGCCATGCATGATGCATAGATCGCCCCCAATAAAAAACGGCGGGGATGGACCCTATTGTAATTTTCTTCTTTGAGTGCGGAACAGATGCGTGCATTGTACACACGCCCACGCACTTAACGCTACTTGTGTGGTCAATCATATGTTTCAGCATGGATAATTTTACTTTATTTATCGAGAAGAAACAAGTGGAAACTTTTTGACTTGCGCAATGCAATAAAACTGCTTCGGCGACTGTCCGTTATCAATGGATCTCTCTCTCTCTCTCTCTTTCTCCTTTCCGAAGATATAATACTTATTTAAATTGGCCCATTGTTTTCATTACCGTGCAATGCGTGCAGTGGCGTGGCGCCGAATTCTTCATTGAGACGAGCAATTAAAAATAAACGGCCGCGAATGCAAAAAATATTTGAAAACTACATTGCTGCTACTTCGGTAAGTATATAGGTTGTATCCGAACGTTGAAGGTTTCGTTTGCGTGTGTGACTGACCGTTCATGCTAATCACCAGCGTCGAATTAATTAATTTCGTCTTAATCAAACACTTTGTATGTGCGGAAAGGTGGGTGAAATAAAATTTCAGCATTTCCAAGTAGCGCTCGCGAACTTTTTAAGCAAATTCTTATTGGGGTGCTGTTTAAAATAATTAATTAAATTTCTTTGCATTGCTTGGTCGAGCACCAACCGTATGCGCATAAATACCTTTCTCGCTCTTCGTGTTCGTATCGCGAGCCGGAATGTTTGTACGCGATAAATCAGTTGGTTTTCGACCGATGACAACCACCTCTTGGCGCTTCAAGACGCGCGCGCAAGGTGGAATTAAACGAAAGTTTTCGGGGCGACCGTACCATTATTACAATGCACGATGTTGATTGTCGATCACGTACTCGTCTGAACGACTTCCAAGAATTTCTGCATGTTTTTTTCGGTTTTCGTTAAGCTATTATCATATAAGCAAAGACCGCCCACCATTTTACTAATTCCCTAATTATTGCGGACGTTAATGATTGATTTTATTAGCGTTTATATTAGAAAATTTCACGCTGTGCTCGGCTGCTCGGCTTAATCACCAAACTACACATCATGTGTTTCAGGAGTGTTATATTATTTCTCTTATCATTCATGCGTGCGGGCGTGCAGGCGAGCAGCGAGCAGGACGAATGGGACACTCGAGGCTGAATCACAGATTTATCTGATAATGCATGCGTTGCATTATAGATGAACAGGTACTTGAGCATCCATTCCATTCCATTCCATTCCACCCCACACCCGCGTCCGCGTCCGCGTCCGGAACGGGGAGCGCCTGATCTAATTCGACCTCTTCGACGGTGGGCAGTGGTAACTTTCCGGAGGGGTCAACTCGACTAGCTGGGCACATATAACTACATTTGCCGCCTTCTATTATTTTCGCCGCGCGCGCTGTGCGCTGGCGCATCGAATTGATGAACAAACGAGTGCGCAGAGCGCGGCCGTTGGTGATGTGACCTGTCTCTTGGGGATAAATTTTCCTAAAATTGTTGTGTCGTTTTGGGTCATTTTGTCCAACACAGCACATGTTCCACCCCTCTTCATCCACCGCCACCCCGTCATACAATGTGTTTGTGTTCAAGATGCTAGCATGTCGTTTAATATAGTTGAGTACCGCTTTATAGTTCCAAACACGCATCTATGCATACATATAGTGTATGTAGTATGAAATCTGCGCGCTGGACGAAAGTGAACGAAATCAAGCGTGCTTTTAGCATGATGTCCATCCGTTCGCCCCGCGCGGATGGGCGTGGTTGGGCGATGGATATATGCTTTATCCATCTTGTGTAATACACACACACAAAATTTGGGGAAGTGTCCCCAAACGCGGTCGTTATTCCTTCGGGAGGATACTGACCATTTTAAAGGCAAGCAGCGCTCGGTAAATAGATATTTGGGGCGTCGTCGGACCCTAGGCGTCGTCTTTCAGCCATTTCAACGCAAATATTGCTTCCTTTGATATGGGAGATGGCTTTTTTTCAATCCGACTCGGCCGATCGTTTCGCCAGTGTCCGGCCCGAGAGTCAGAGGGGCATTCCTTATGCATATTAAAAAATACTCTCATCCACCCTTCTTCTACTTCTTCTTACTCTTCCTCTTCCTCGCCGGCGCCTTCGTGTATTGCGGCGGGGGAAATCACCCACGTTGATGGTCAGTTTTATTGCTTTCTATATCCTTATTTATGGACTTTGATGCAAGTTTTTGTTGTATGTTGGCGAAACACAATTTTCCTGCCTTGATTTATCCTTGAGTATTCAAAGTTGTTGGGTATGTGGGTGGGAGGCCGGTAATTTATTTACATCTTGCACCTTTTTGGGCGGCGGCGAGAAATAAAGAATGCGAGGGCGTCGGCGGGAGCGCAATTGTTTCGCGCATTTCTTCCAGGGCGGAAGAAGCGGTGAGGATGGGGGCGGCGGCGAATTTATGCAGGAGTGAAAAACGTCGCGCCAATAAATTAAAAATAATTAAAATCGTAAATATATGTGACTGCGAGAGAGCGCGCGACACGCGCAACAAAACGGGCGCGTTTGCTGACGGTAGCGACAGTGGAGAGGGGTCGCATCGGAATGTGCTCTAATCAATTTTATTTATACGGCGCGGATGGATACACGCTATGGATTATCAGCTTCGGCGACGACTCATACCCCCCTCATACGCCCCCTCTCCGCGTAAAATTCAACACAGGGCCTGTTCCTACCTTTTATCAATTAAAAATCGAATAGTAATGATTCTTTTTTGTCATGCTTATAAACGGATTTGTAGGAGAGTTGGCAAATAATAGAATAAAATTTTCATTGAGAAATTGTAAGGACCCAGTATAAAATGTCAATAAAATTTATGGCAATTGCATTCTGTATTCCAGAATTTTCAATTCTCGCCCGACATTAAAGCTTCCCCTCCGCATTTGGGAGAGACAAGTTCGCACTCATTTCGCAAATACAGCGTAACATATTGAATATGTATCCCATTCATACGGGCGCGAGATGGATGGTTGTCGTCGCGCCTTTCATTTCGCGACCCGAACGGACGCCGACGTTTCAATTCGGATAATAAATGATATTTTTAAAAGGGTGCCTTGAACTGCGGCTCCCGACTCGCCAGCAGCGACTCTCAGCGCCAATGCAATTAATTATTCGATCGATCTGATTGCGCAAATATGCATCTATTAAGCATGATGGCAAGTGTAATCGTAGTTCAACTATTTAATGCAAGCCTACAAACCTCCCAATGGGGCTGGAATTCCCATCGGACTGCATATTTCATTCGACAAGTGTATGAACAAGCAACACCTCGTCGAAATAATCTATGGCGATGGACCGCCTGCAGAGGGTGTGTTGAGTCGGGTGTGTTGCTGGTGTAAAAAATCCAAATTGAATCGGCAATTGTTCTATTATATTATTAAGAGGGGAGAGTTGGGTTCGCTCCCTCCCTCCTAAGGTGCATATTGTATTTGGTTGCACAATGGCACAAAATGAAATGGAATCGAATGCAGGAGGGTTTTTGTTATAATCCATATGTATTGCACGATTTCGTGCTTTGAACGCACTTTCTAGAGCACTCAATCGCCAGCGCGGTGGTGCAGTGCACAGTTATAATAACTGCGGAGGTGGTGAGTGTTGACACGTGCCGAAAATCATTTATGAACACCGCTGATTGAATGATTGATTGTTTGCCCAAAAAAGAATTGCCATTCCATTACGTGTAATTTATTCGCATTATTATTCATTCAACATATTTGGCGACCCGCGAATGGAAAGCGTTGGAAATGCGATATCATCCGATATGTATGTACGTGTTTGGCAGGAGTTGAGCCCGCGCACATCATGCATTCAATTATTCGCGAGATGAGTGTATGTGTGGATGGGAGAGAAATTGACTTCACTTAGAGTGGCAACGCGAATCGAATTCTATGCATGCAGCACAAGCTCGCAGCGAACTCGTTAGATCGGATTAAATGAGTAATCGTCGCGAAATGAATGATTCAAACTTTCGGTATTATGCGCCCCGCTTGCAAAATGCGATGCCGATGGATGTCTATTGTCGCCGCGGCGGTGCGCGCATATACTATGAATGTATGCTCCAGATTTAGTTTCTAGTTGAGTCTAGCTTTACTAATCACCATGCAGCCGCGCCCGCGAGCATTAATATTACAACGCTAACGGATTACCGACTATTGTGCGAACTGTTCCTACTTAAAGCCGAAGCAGGCATTATTACAAAACGTGATCGATTGTGATCGATACATCGATCAATAATAATACTGCTTTATAACTTTATCAATACGCAATTTATTGGATCCGCGCGCGCACAAATAATAACCGATTAATCCGTGAAAGGCGGGACGCGTGGGCGTAAGAAAATACGCGCATGCATTATTGGCGTTTAAACAAAACATTGCAAATCGGATTTGATGGTATTTATAAATAGTCCGGTCAACAATGCACGCTCGTGTCGTCGATACAGATGTCGTGCGCGGGTTTGGAGATCGATGAGGCGTTACGCAGAAATCATAAAAGCGCAACCGCTTTGGTAGCTAGCGGCAGGAGAAGGGCGTAATGTGCACGGTCGCGGTCGGTCAGTCGCAGTAGCGCACCGAGGCGGCGGCGGCGGCAGCGGCGGCGGATGAATAAGTACGTCGTTGGTGACGACGCACATAAGCCGCAGAAGCGCAAGCGGCTAAGACGCGTTGCGTTGCAGGTGCACGGCGCACTCGTTTCGCATTACAAGTGTGCACTTGATACAAACCGCGTCCGCGTATAATTCTATAATTTAAGGTCTTTTTACATATTTTATTGGTGAAATGCAGATACGCATTCGTCGTGTATGTACTTAATTCCAACGATCGTACATAGAAGGAACGAAAAAGTAACAGATTACTATCAAAAATTTAAATTTTTAACCAAAATAATAAATATTAGCCACGTAGCAGAATTTACAAAAACATGGTGTTTGTTTACGGTGAGGGAAACGGGGGAGTGAGGGTGGCACTCAGAAACAATAATTTATGTGGGTTGTTATTTTTATTGCGATTTTTTACGAGTTTGCATACTTTCTCTTTTTTGCGCACAGTGTGTCGGGTAAATCGTCGGTGCGTATTTGCGCACAAATTTGCAAATATAGGTGGAAAGGACGTACACATACGTTTGCGGGCTGTAGGGGGTGGGTGGATTGTGAGGGACGGTTGGCGGGCGCGATGGCACATGGCACACATTTGGTCCGGTCGCCAGTTGTCGCGCCGTTAATATTTAAATATATTCATACGTAATTCACGGCCATTTCGTTTCGAAATTTGTATGTGAATTTATTTTTTCCTGCCCGTTGCATATTCAAATTTTCCCTCCCCGGTACGACATCATGGCAAATGCTTACGTGAAATATATTACTTTTTCTAAAACATTTATTTCCCGAACAAATTTAATTTTAAATTATTAATTAAATATTATATATGAAACATAAATTATTAATTATTATTTTGAGTATGAAATTGAATTCGAAACAACATTATTTCATATCATGTAAATACCTTTGGCTATGTTTGTCAATAATTAATGAAATTGGAAACATTACTACGCTGATAAAATATGCAAAACATCAATATTGAAAATGTTTTGCTCATATTGGTGAAATTGCGACAAAACGGTACAAAATGTAAAAACGCATCCGCATCGGCTTCACCCCAAAAAACGCGATCGTAGCAATCCAGCATATATGCATACATATTGCATGAATTCATTTGATAAATAAAATATGCGTTTCGACCAGCGCAGTAGCGTAGCAAGCGCCACAATGTCGACGCGGTTCGACGTCGCCGTCGATCAATTTATTATTCGTATCGCATGCAGTCGCGCTCGCGCGCACGCATTATTCATTCCCGGCGCGCGCGTACGCAACGCCAATTCGTAATAAAGTCGAATTGATCGACATTAAATGAATTTTCATATTATGTATGTTTGTACAATGCCTACATCCACATGCATGTTGCAAGCGCATTTTTCCCAAACGCACGTTCACCAAAGAACTGTATAGGTTGCTCAATGAAACTTTACCCCTTATAATCTTTACAATTTTGTATGTTTAAACCTAGTTCTTGTATGTACAGGAAATCTATTCGGTAAATAAAAATTACCAATGATATATATTATAGTGTGTTTTTGTTGAGTAATTAAGATGTTTCCATGATTAGTCTATAGATGATAAGTATTTGTAGCCATTGCAATCATAGCTGATCGTTTGGCGTGATTGAGTGTAATTTAACAACGTAAACGACGGCGAGTGCCTAATCAGCCGAGCGTCGCTTCCGTCGTCGTTGGGTCGCATCCGATAATAAATAGCTGGCACGCGCGTGCACATACATTCCGGAAATATCCCCGATATCGGTTATGACTTTTGCCCGAGCCCACCCCCTTCCCCGCCGATCAATTCAGTTGCCTTGTAACTTATTATTGCCTGGGCGCACTTCCCTTTTCCCCATCTTGCTTTGCGCATGGCTGGATAATAGCCTTCTGTGACGGGCACTTCCGATCGCGCTAAATGGGCGACATTCGCCTTTTCATCGTGTCGTCCGTCTTCCGCATATCAATCTTTTCCCACTCGTAAACAACTTGATGAAATTCATAAATAATAAGTTCTTGTTTCAATATATTTACGAGTGGGTACATAGTGTACCTAGTAGCTAAGTATTGTTGGTGCGCGACGTCTAATGACTAATGAATGACAGCGCCTCTTCATCTAGCATTCACCCTCGGTTAACTTCATAATATTTTGCTTGTCACTCTCCTCTCTCGCAGGCCATATGCTCGGAGGCTTCATATTTCTCCAGTTTGCCTGCTGGTGGTGGTGGTGGTGCCCTCGTGCTCTTCCGTTCACGTTCATATAAACGCATTGCATGATGATGATGATGATGATGAACTTCTGAGGGTGACTTTTCCATGCTTGCTCACTTGCTCCTGCGTTCGTTTTTGTTGTGTTGTGTTTTTTTTCCGGGGGAGGGTCGTGTTATGTGTTATGCTAATACGGGAAATATTAACGTCAAGGGGTGACGACGATGTATACGGATGATTAATAACGCCACCCTCGTCATCGCTGCTCGCTCGTTTCGGTTTGACTCCGACTTTTCAATAATTCAATAAGAATTCTTAAAAGTGCCCGCTCTATGTCTATCCTGTCCGCTTCCCCCATCACGACATGCGACACAATTGATGATGACAGGTGGGTTTTTATTGAATGATTAGATTAGAGAGCCGCTTCGAAATTATTCAAATGCCAATTTGCATCATATCTACGTCCTACCTACCTACAATGTGGGGGGTTAGAGGGGTATTTTTAATTTCATTTGTTTTGTCTCTTAAATTACTTACACTAAGTATTCGGATGTTGCAAGCACGTTTAAAAGGTTTTGGGATACTTAACCCAGTTCAAAATGTTTTCATAACTCCATTATGCGCACCTATTTATATCCAGCCATTTAGCCCCGTGATGTTCGATCATCATGTGTCATAATAACACGTGTCGGCATCAGCGGCAAACACTTACCATTCATTCTCTTCGTCGACGTCGGTCGCCACCTCTTTCAGTTCTTCTGTATGACAGTAACGGCGTTGCCTCCCGCTGTGCGCGATCGACTATAATAGCCTTCGATAACATCTTGATATTTCTTATTCCTTTAAATGCGATTTCCTTCCTCCGGATACGGTAAAAATGAGAAATAAACATTTGAATTACCACATACCGGCCGCGCCGCATTCGGTCGCATTGCGTTTGCGTAAAGTACGCACCTATAACTTAAGTCGACCTGAATTTATATCGCGTTCCACACGCGAGGCGGCGGGAATGCGCTCTGCCGCAGAGCGTAAGCGATGAGATGATATTTCCATATTGTTACATAAGAGTCCCATAAAAGTGATGAAGTGTGGGTGGTGGGGTGTTTGTTGGTGGCGCGCCCGAAAATGTACACATCTCGCAGCATCTAAATACGCGGCAGGCTTGCGCCTCCCAATTCCAAAACCAGCTTATCTCTAATTCTCCGCCGTTTCTTCTTCAACTTTTCGCGCCGCGCTTTTGCAGGTGGCAGGCGGCGGCTGAAAAGTGCGAATTTATTCATAGACTTCCGCGTAATGAGAAACTGTAAAAATTGACATTTTGAAAACGACGGCGGCGCCATTCGCCGGCTGACGGTTTTATGTTTTGATAAGGGGAATAACACGCCATTTTTGCCATTTCTTTCCCCCCAAACGCCATAGCGGTGGTGGAGGAACCATTACGATACCCCCAAAAAGAGAAACCGTCAATGGTGGTGCATGTAGGTATGAATGGGGAGCAACGCATTCCGATGATATTACCAAACGCATGACACTTATAAAACCAACGATCTGCATTATCTATGTATAGAAGCAGGGGAAGAATTTCTTTTACGTTCAACCAAGCCAATTGCCAATGCTCTCAATGCTCTCTTATTATACGTAAACGTAAGTATTACCTATCGAGTTAAAAATTCTCTTCTTTTCTCCCACACACGCACTCACACACTTCAGATTTCTTCGGTTTGGTGTTTGCGCTCCGATTGCGCACAGACAGGCATCACGATAAAGCCAAATTGCGCATCGCTTAACCCTTGACGGACGGTTTCCTTCCGCCTTTACCGCCCACAATTTTCTCTTCTTCTGCGGCTGTTTCGGTCATGTGCACATAAGATAACGCCAATTATCCCCATTATTATTTTCGATATAAAAATCTCTCCACTTGTTTCGTTTGGTTCATTCGTTTACAAACGGGATTGTTTCTGGCGCGGCGGTCACGCGATTCGCAATTATCGAATGCGGCTGCGGAAATTTGTGTGTAGCACACGTGAGAGACCGACAGCGGAATTGATTGTTTGATATGCCCAACCAAAGCCAAGCCAATGCTTGTAATAAACGTCCCGTGGCGAAGCTTTAATCATATCTTGATGTACTCGTACTCTGCGTGCGTGTGAAATCGTTGCTCGTTGCATCGCACGCGATTGTTTTCCCGCCAAAGCGACAATTTCTCATCTGCGCCCTTCATGCGATTAAGGTGAAGTGGCGTAAGATCGCAGACGGGGCAAGATCGATATTGACCAATTTTATCCCAATTGTTAATCATTTTTTTTAAACTAAGGTGTAGAATGTAGCATTGATTTAGTACGAAGCTAACTAAGGAGGCGCCTGCGATTTCCAAGCAGATTTCCTCGTTTTCTATGCTTTTTTAAAAGCCGAGTACCAATAAACTACATACTCAAGTTAGACATGACTTGGAACGTGCGCTGAAATTATTGGTTATAATCTCGATTGCTGAGCTAAATTTTGGTATGTATGAAGAAAAATAGTTATACTTTATGCTTAATAAAGAAATTCGGTTGAATACTTGATATTTTCTAAGAAATCCATTGGTGCGATCACTCTTCATATTTTGAGGTTGCCGGTAAAGATCGCAACATAATGCTAAGCATATGGCGCGGCCGTCGACCGTACAAAATTATTGAAATATGCATAACTTTGAAATTAAATCACAGAAATTAATCGTGTAAAAAGCATTTTGTAAATGACAACAGCAGAATTCAGATTTGGCATCGTAATGTGAGAATATAGCTTTTAATGAGTTTTAATTGAGCGCTACCGATCTTGCTCCATTCACAGGAGGGCGTTCGCATCACCTGTCACGTCTTTTTAATCTGTGAATAAAGACACTCTATTCAATTTAATTGTGATTTCTGTTAGTGGAAATTATAGAGAATTAATTGCAATTTATGACAATGCCAAGCTGGGGCAAATATTTCAAACATAATAAAAAATCTAGAATGTTAAAGTTGAACTTAGCAAAAACCGTTTCGCTCTCACCCCACTTCTTCCCTAGGATAATCGGTGTGATTTTGCATATCGCACTGTCGTTAGTTATAATATGTAATCCATGATTTGGCTGGATGTCTGGATCGGTTCGGGGAATTACACGCGACCAAACACGCCCCCGCGCAGCAGATAGCACTGGGGCTCATCTCGAGCAACTGGGTGGTTATCAGTAAAGGGAGGAGTAATCGTGCACGTGCCGCGACTTATGATCCGCCTGCGTGCAAATTCCGGTTGTAAGCATAAAGATTTATCAAATAGAAGGCGGGGAATACGCGACGTTTATCGGTGTCATCTTTATACCAACCCCCACCAACCCCATTGCAAATAATATTTTGCGCTTCCTGTTTTGTATGCGACAACTGATCCCCCATTCCTCTCCCATCCCTCTCGTAGCCATAAAGTTTTCGTCTTATCAGCCATCCAGGCCGACTGGTATTTCGCTTGTCATTGGAGGGGATGAAATGGTTGTATAATAAACGCGCGCGCGGCGGAAGTTTTTGCGCGCAAAATCACCACCACCACCACCGGCGGCGGCGCCGATTGCATTCATGTCACGTAACCAACAACGCGCGATATTACGTTCGGCGTCGAAAAATTAACATCGCTCGTTTTATGACTGCTTAAAATTCACCAGATGCCAGTTGTCGATGCCGTTTCGCGCGCGCGCGCGCAACTTAGTACCACATCTCGCTCAGAAGAAGGAGGAGGAGGAAGACGAGGAGGAAGAAGAGCGTCATCGCTGGCGGAAAGCAATATCGCCTTCTTCGGCCGGGAGAGTTATATATCGGATGGGAGCAGCGATTAGCTCCCTCCCCCGGCTTCCGCGCTTGCATCAATATAAACGCGGCGGCATCCATACCAATTTTAATTTAAACAATCCGCCATAGGTACGTATTTGCACCCTTAATACGCCATACCCCACAAAGATACACACCGCTTTTCTTACGGCTTGGGAGGGACGGCAGAGGGAAGAAGGCCTGCTCCATATGCAAATCACGCGTGTCGTTTAGCCTTCCTCCTGCGCCTCTCCCTGCTGCTGCGCGGCTGGAGATCAGTTATTTTATGGCGCGCCCGCCCGCCCGCGCGAATCACTGAGAAACTGAGAACCATATCCATTTATTGTATATATTCCTTCCATTTCGCGCGGGAAGGGGGAGGGAGGGAAGCATTTGGGTTTCGTGCAAGAATTTCTTACCTTCGATTTTCCTCCACCGCCATGTCGCAAAAGAAGGGGCGGAGGAGACGGCGAATGATAAAACTAAAACCGAATCGTGCGGCGTCGTCGATAGATTTCCATTTCATATATAACCGTAACGCGGAAAATAGCCTTACCTTGGGAAAGCAAAAAAAAAAACAGAAGCAGAAGAAGAGAGCATCAAGAAACACAACAAAATACAATTCCACCCCGATTTGGGGAAGGCATAATGCGAAATTTTGGCCGACGTTATTCCTTCCTCTCATTCCCAAATCCGCATTCCACGTTCCGCGTTGCGCCCATGTATGAATCTCTTCTTGTGCGCCGCGCCGCCGCCGTATTCACGCACTCGAAACGAATTCAAAAGATATTCAAAGCCGCGCAGCCATAATATATTTGGCCCCCCAGCACACAAAAAAGAGCTACCCTTTCGCTTTGCCTAAAACCGTCTTCGGCGGAAAATAATGCGTATATAAAACAGGCGCAGGCAATTCATTTCGCCACCCACCCTTCCTCACCACCCTCAGCGCTTTATTTCGCGATCTTATTACTATTCAATGACGACGTTATGATGGTAAAGCATTTGAAAGTCATGGCAAAGCAAAATGTTATTTTTTGCATATGAAGCGCATCTCTAATTCTCATTGCGTCATCGGACGCTTAGAATAAAGAGAAAAAAGAAAGGAAAAACATAGATTGTGTGAGGGTGGTTTTGGGTGGGTGGTGGCAACCTCGGAGAAATAAAGAAGAGCGAATAAGTATAAGTTTGCCATTATTGATGGCCCCGGCATTCATTACCAACTCTTCTCGGCACCCGCGCAAGAGAGAGAGAGTTTCGGTTTGCTTTCCTAAATGGCGAACTTTTCCCTGGATACGCGTATATTTATAAGTCTCCTCCCTTTGGATGGCGTATATACATATATAGCCGCACGTCGAAAGAAATAGGTGATGTCAAGACTTATGGGATGTTCGATAAGATTCATTTTCGGGCGGGCGGGCGCGGCGGCTGGTGCTGTGTGCACTCGGCACTTTTCGCACACCGAAACCACCCAATATGTGTGTGCGTGCTGGAAACACAGCGCGCGAATTGGCGAAAAGAGGAGCGAGAGCGCACGTTGCGCAATCGAAGAGTTAAATGGCTGAAGAGGTGTTTTTATAACCGGTCCACCTCTTCGGCGGCGGCGGCGGCGGCGGCGATTTATTACGGGCCGATGAAGTGAAATAAAGTACCCGATGGCAGATCAAACCCCGCCGATATTTGCTAGCTCGACTCTCCTCTACGCTGAGAGCTTGGGTTAGTATCGCGCGCGCACGCACGCACGTTGAGTATAGATCCATCCGGATGGATTTTTCGAAATCAACCGCATTAGCTTGTGCGAAACGAAACAAACACAATGTGAACCGATGCCGACGGTGGAGACCCACCGCGCGAAAGAGTTGTCTTCTTCTTGTTAGTCTTCTTCTTCTTCTTCTTGGTCGTTCCTCTCGTTAAACGTTGGCGGCCGCAGTTGATTGGGCCGCGCCTCGATCCTTGCCCAATATTTATGCGCAAGATTGTATTATAACATAACTCCAATCCATTAAATTAAACGCCTAATTTATGTCTTCATTATAATTCACTTAGTTACCATAAATAGTGGCAGAGTGGTTGTTCTCTGCGACATTTTGATAAGCGGCTGGAAACGGAAACAGATGTACTTACTTATGCCTTTGTTTCCAACTTAAAATTGTTTCAATATTGCATATTCAACAACAAAGAGCTTCTTCGTCTCTTCGTCTCGCTGCGGCATTGCGAAATATTGATTGCCGGCTCAAAACGCCATTAGGTGCCTCCTCTTCGGCGATGTGTGCGCCTCCAGCGATCGACGCCAACCGTCGGGGGACAGAGACGCATATACGCAAGTATACGACGCCATTAATTAACGGTTAATTGAATTAATTACACTCATTATTTTGCGTTTCGCATTGTTTGCGCCGCTGCTGAGCGTGTGCAAAAGACAAAACGGAGGCGTGAGGGGGGNGGGGACGCCCTTCGCCCGCGGCGGAGCAGAGGTTCGGTGACCAAATTGGTTTTTATTTCGCGTTTATTGACGCCGCGCTGGCCGAAAACTTACTAGCGCGGTTTTGTTCATTTCCACGCGCACACACATTTTCATTTGAACGCAATCAGCCGATCGAATGTCAATACTCATTACACATTTGTTTTTCTTGCTGTAATGAAGTTTTATTTGAGTTCCCTGAGGCCCTGCTCGTCTAAATTTGATTATGAAAACGGTTTGCTTCATATTGAAGAAGACGTGATACGCCTCCTTTAGTAATGAATGACAATAAAACTATAATGGATCTATTTTTGTGGAGCGTCCTTCTAAAGGGAAGAGAAGCACTATCGTATGCATCAACATCGATCACATTAGGCGCCATTACAAAGCACACCCGAGAGAACAAAACCTACTTAGCGCGCGAGCCCGCTAGTTATTGGGTTTGCGGCCCATTTTAGATTCCATCCGAAATTTATGGAGAAAATTTTAATGGACGCTATTTTTAGTACCTTTCTTCTTCCACCTTCCATCTACTTCTCCTTCGTGACTTTTTAATGTTTCATGGTGTTTTTGTAATAAGAGATATTGTCGCTTTTAATTCCCACCCGTTTTATGTCCCTTTGTTTTCCTAACGCCCAAATTTGTCGCACATCGCCATAAATATAATCAATTCGAAGCATTCGAACCAAAACGCACAGTGCACAGTTGTTGGGCAGATAAACACATTACGAAGATTGTTATTTTCTACATACACGCTCTCGTCGGCCGGTCGCTCGCGCGATTATGGTGCACAATTGTGGTATGTCTACATTTTTTCTTCGTTTGTACGCGCAAGACAGTATGACTCGCAGACAGGCGCGACAGGTGTGCAGCCAGCACAAATTCAATACGATTACACACGTTTCCCAGTATCACCGTGCATGCATGCGCTTCCCGCAATTTATGATAAAAACGCGCTCGCGATGTCGTGCTCGATGATGATGATGATGATGATGATGGTTATTCTGAAATGAATCGTGCAGTTCGTTCGGCATTCATTCATTGATTTTTTCTTGCTCGCGCGCGTTCGCGAACGCGATATCTCTCGGAAAGCAAGCAGATTGGTTATAAAAATAACACGCTGCTTAATTACGAACCGCTGCGCGCCTCACCGCATTAATACATACTTGTCCATCCGTTGCAGCGAACGAACGGAATAGGGAGCGCACAGAAATGCACTGCTGTGGAAAAAGGCAATCTTATGATGTTCGAGAATTGCCGTACAGTACTCGTACACTATGCCGTAAATGGTATTATTAATGTCGATTTAATGCGCATTCGGCAAGCAATTGCAATTTATATATGATATACCTACCTACATACTCGGTAAATACATATGTACCTACATTGCAGTTGAACGAGCTTGGTTGCATTTAAAAACCGCAAGAAAAGTAGTAGTTGCACATTTGCAACTTGTAGCTAAAGAAGTCGCTCCCCCGAAACTATACACTTCTGCGCCTTTGTCGCGAAGTGAATGTTGTAAACGCAAGAGATAAGGAGATCAGCGTGCGCTGTACGCCTCTGTTTTTTGTGTGAGTGTGTTGCTCGACGGCGGCGGCGGCGGCGGCGACGTCCTCCTCTGTGTGGCGCTTTTTGTGTAATCTGCTAGTCTCACTTGATTCGATTGCTTTTTTCCTTTGCCCGTAATGAGGGGAAACTACCCATGGTGGATGGTTGGTTGGCGTGTGGCCGCCACACTTGCATGTGTGTGTGTGTGTACCTGTTGCGAGTCCACCCCCAACGAAACCACCACCACCCACCCGCAACCGGATGTTTATCGCCACCATCAGTGTCGGGTTAAGTTAGACATGCACAGAGAGAGGTCACTTCCGCGACAAAGATGTTGGTTTTTGGGACCGCGCGCACGGCTTTTTCGGCATCGGCGTCGTGTGCGCACTGACCATAACGATTGCATTCACCAAGTAGGGCGCCAAGGGCGGCGTGAATAATATAATTAATGAATCTATGAATGAAAAATCGGCCCGCTATTCAGCGGAGGCAAGTTTGACGCAAAAGGGGTCTCCTTCGCCATCATTGTGCACCCGCCACAAATCACTTATTAATGTTCAGGTGCCGGCGGCGACGACGGCGGTGGCACGAGTGCGCTTTGTGTCGGTCGACGTGCGCCCTCCATTAAAATCCGGCGCGAACAAATGACGTACACCGATTCGTACTTCTGTCGCCGCCATTGAAGGATTATGCATAACGACTCATGTTATTCGGTTGGCGGCGGTGGCGGTGGTAGCGGCGGCTGCCTGCCTTTTGCATGCGCCCTCGTCGAGGTAGTGTTTGGAAATGACTAATGACGGGCGGTCGACTCCGACGCGCAGTCGATATACTCGTTGCGTGTACACACAGCCGCGCGCCGCCACTCTATTTTCATCGTTGTCTGCGTGCGGCGGCGATAGTGGCGGCGGCGGTAGTGGCGGTAGCGCTGTAGTATGTAGTGTTGTAGAGAAAGAGAGAGAGAGAGAGAGTCGGTCGGAGGCGGTGGCGGTGGCTGCCAAAGACACTCTCACTCGTTCTCCCTTACTCTGCCTGCCGCCGCTAGCGGTACTATCCAGCCGGCCCTCTTCTCCCCCTATATCGAGAATTGAATTTATCATAACCGTGAGCAGCGCGCGCGCGCAGCCGGCGGCGGCAGCGGCGGCGGCGCGAGTTTGCGCGCTCCCGAGCCGCCCCGTATATATGGTGGTCACCAAAGATGGCTGGCACGGTTATGATAAGGCGATGCTTTAATGACGAGGTGGTCGCCATGGTGACGGCGGGCCACTGGGCAGGCCCGAGTGTGGCGGCGGCGGCGGCGGCGGTCAGCAGGTGAAGCGGAGTGTGCGGCGGAGAGAGGAGGGAGGGAGCGTTTGCGCCGCGCGCTGCGCCATCACGCAATCTCAAGCGTCGAACGGGCGGCAGCGGCGGCGGCGGCGGTGGCGGTGGCGGCTGCACACTCTCTCCCCTCTCTGCCGCGTTAGTGGACGCCTGTCGATATTTTGCTTCTTCCAACTATATACCTCTTGCCGCCCCCGATTCTATGATTTTGTGTTTGATATCACAGAAAGCTGTTTTACATCAGAAAAACCACAATTTAAGTACATGACGGGTGCTGAAAGATGTCTGCGTGAAATTAAGTAAAAGCCAACCCCCCTCGCCCCTTCTTCCTTCTTCCCCACACCTCAAACCACCCACGAGTCTTGGCGTCGCCGCCGCGTATCCAATTATAACTTGGAAACGAATTTCTCATTTCGAGACAATTAAGCGGCATATTATAGTCACTGAAGCGTTCCGGCAATACAGCATCGCTCAAGGAAGCAAGGAATCGTCGTCGTCGTCGTCGTCGTCGGTGCCTCTCCGTCTTCCGTCCGCTGGCGCCCGGTCCTCAATCCTCCGCCCTATCGTCTTCCTTGCTCTTGTCCTCAGCGTCGTCGTCGTCGTC
>JARJDR010015742.1:0-10064 GCA_030264135.1 Myllaena sp. GC000078 | reverse complement strand
TCGCCCGACATGAAGCAATACAAATCTTTTACGAATGAGAGAGATGGTATACTGGTGGGCATCGAAAGTGAGCGATTACAGTGTAGATGAATGTAGACATTTCAAAGAGTTACGCTTGGTGCCCATAGAGTGCGCAATGTTCATGGTTTGGTGTAATTTATTTAAAAAATGTACCATAATCCGTATACTTAATGCAAAATACTCGTTAAAACTTCTGTGAAAATACAATTAATTATTAAAATCTCCGTGCGTTTATAATTTATGCAAAGTATTTGCCCAAGTCGCAAGAAACACGAAAAAGCGAAGATTACAGTAATTGGATTCGTACGCTGCAGAGGGGCTTATTGTTAGCCAAATAAATATACATTTTTACCCTAATAAAAAATGCCATCGTCAAATACAGTGTTAGCATTAGCATAAGCGTGGGGTGGTGTTTGCACGTTCGCACCTTTATTTATATGTGCATCACGCGATAACGTAATTACGCAGAAACAAATAACACTGGCGTTGATTGAGTAATTCTTCTTCGCGCGAGTGATACAAATCGAAAAAGGCATCCATCATTTTGTGCCGGAGAAGAACCGAGGCAGATTTTGCGATAAGTTATTTAAGCGCAAATTACATGAAACTATAATAAATCAATCTATAACGCTAGAACGCATTGTGCCATTGTGAAAACAATGCAACGCCACAAAAGTTTGCAACTCTATCCGGTGGGTGACGCGTGCGCGCACGGAAATGCAAATTTCGTCTTCGTGCGGGGGGCGCAAATCTAGACCGAATAATGGTATAATCTCGTCCGAATTTATGACCCTCCGAAGCGCGTGCCGCGAAAGTTGCGAAATATTTATATGGCGGCAACATATTTCGGCGCGCCAAGCCGCCAAGCCATTAATAACTTACAAATCGCGCGCATACCGCTTGAACGATTCCACCAGGAGGCGACGCGGTGGCGCGCAATTCAAGATTTATACTTTACATTATCAATATTTAATCGGTCATAATGGTTGTTGGTGCACCCTTTGTATTCGGATCGAACGTTAATACTTTTCATTTGATATTCGGTATTATCGGCAAGGGGTTGCGAGGTGTGGTCGTTGTAAATTAAAGGAGACGCACAAGATGCACACAACAACAAAAAAACGAGCGCCGGCTCGGCGAGCTAATAGCGCACTTAATTTATCCCGACTTGTGCAATTTTACGATGCGATTGTGCGCATCACTTCTAGCGGAAATTATTGATGCTTATCGATGACGACCGACGCGCGGATGAGATGCGTGCACTTAAATTCGTACCCCGTCTCTCTCGGGCCCCACAAATAAAACCACACACGCACGCACACGGGGATTTTTTCAATGGCGGTCGCTTTTCTTCGAGTGGGCATAATGTTATACGTTTCGAAAAGTTTGACAGGCGGGCGCATTAATTGAATTACGCGTCGGATTTCCTCCACCTCGGACGGCAAGGCAAATGGGGAGATGACATTTCCGCTAAACACTCGCTGTGACTTTAAAGCGACGCAACGCGCGTCCCCATCACTCCAATTGTGCGTGATGCGATTCCCATTGTTGTGTGTGCATTCGCTTGTAATATGTCGCGCGTCCTAGTATATAGAAAGGGTGCGAATTTTAAAACATTTCCCGACGCGTGCGTTTAGAATTTTAACGAAACGAATCTTTTCCGTGCGCATGTCAATCAGTCGAGAG
Source organism: Myllaena sp. GC000078 (assembly GCA_030264135.1). Taxonomy (NCBI): domain Eukaryota; kingdom Metazoa; phylum Arthropoda; class Insecta; order Coleoptera; family Staphylinidae; genus Myllaena; species Myllaena sp. GC000078. The sequence goes on along the minus strand of JARJDR010015742.1, from coordinate 8,357 downwards.
CAAAACGAATTGGGATGCGCATCAAAACATCATTGTGTTTGTTGTTGAAGAAAATGATAGCAATTATCATAGTTTTCAAATTTACAGCATGATGAAACCAGCAATGTTTGAATTTTAGATGCCGTATAAATGCTCGTTCTGCTCGTTGCCTGCCTGGTGGGAGAGATATTGGATATGCCTCGATTTGATAAACCACCGAAACCATAATACTGGTGTTGCAATGATCCCGATGACGATGATGATGATGTGTACGCGTGCGTGGATGGGTGTGTGAGGGCGCAACCCCAACAGAGCAGCAGATTGTTGCGATGATTGATTCGCTTGTGTTTTATTTTTTGCGGGCATCGACGCAAAACAATACATCTTTGATCCCCGAATGACAGAGTTTATGCATCATCGCATACAATCATCAATAACGCAATGGGAAATGTGATAAATCGTATCGCGAATTTTCAGGAAAAATTATTTCTTTTGCGGCCAAGCCCAATAATAGCACCTGCTGGGGTTCCCGACTCGCGACCCGCACGACATCGTCAATGGGAAGAGAGTGGAGCTAATTCATGCACGGCATGTATATTAAATGATTCTCCGAAAAACATGGAAAACTTGCCGATTGCCGGCGCGCCACATGTGCGACGTTCACACACAGCCACACGATTAAAACAAATATATTTTGTAGACACCGATCAAACGCGAGCGCAGATATTGGGCGACCCCCGTCTTCCTTCATTATTTATTTATTCACGTGTCATTGAACAAATGGTAATTCATTCCGCTGGTGCCGCCCGACGATAAATTCACATTCCAACTTGTCTCTTGCACTGCGTATCGGTAAGGAATTATGATAAGAAGACGCGTGCAATTCAATGACGCGTGAGAATGAGCAACGATTGACATCAAAGTATTTATAGAATGCGAGTGACAAAGCAAAGCAAAGCAAAGGAAAGCAAAAAAAAAGGGAAAAAACGGCTGCAATTCTCATTTTCTCGTAATTTCACTCATTTCCTCAACCCTCGGACGATTGAATAAACTTGATACCACCACCACTGGCGTCTGGCCGCTTCGTAGAACAATCGACTCGCAAATGAGTCCAAATTGCTCATTGTCGACACGAATGGTATGCATCGTGCATTTAGAAGAAATAAGCACAAAAAGCCACACTACAAACGTGTGTGTATCATTATTACGTCTGCGCACACACCTTGCTTGCATACCTCGAAATAAACACTCGCACCGTATCATAAAAACCGATATTAAGCGAATGAAAATGTTCGTTTTATCCGTTGCGCGCAATAGTAATCGTAATAATAATAATAATAAGTAATAATATTCGAGTCGTTGTAATAAAAGTGCAATTGCATTCATTATCCATTAGTCGTCGTCCCCCGCCATGTAAATTTATTCGCTCATTCCAGTGGACAGATTCTCGTAATATTTCCGCATGAATCTTTGATATCGCGCGCGCGCGCAGGTGGATGGCGTGGGTGTGGGTGGTGCGCTCGCCGCCAGAGAGTTTATGTGCGCAAAGCGGACGCGCCACCCAAAACGGGGTGTGTATTGTGTGAATTATGTGAGTTTTACTATTACTATTACTTTCACGATTGCAAAATGCTCAACTGATTGGAAGTTTACGACGGCTGCGATCCGATAAGCGCGACTCGCGAGACTCGCGGAAATTTATTAATCTGTTTCACGCAAGACAAATTGAATATGGGGGAGTACTTTCCATAATTAGTCTATTAATGGCGCAAAAAAACCAGTTGTGCCGCGCACTGCCATAAGCCGAAACAATTAAACCTAATTTATTTCGAGATTTACGCACGCAGAAATCGCATGGCGCGCGTGTGTGTGCGTGTGCTCATTAAGCAAAGCCCCCGAACAAGACGCACTTTTATCTTGTGCGCACGCGCCCTTTGCACTGGACGTGAATTTATGTTACCATCTGTGAGGTAAATTGGTGATCGATGGGCGAGTGTCGATGCAAGGAATGCTGGCATTCCTCCCCAGGATCCCACCCGGGTTGACAACAAAGAGATCACATCACACTACACTCCAGAAATGATTGCATTGAGCGCGCGTTGCGTAATCATAAAAAAGTGGCGAATCGGCATTAATTCAATTGTGCGCCCACCCCGTGCGCCAAGAGTAATGTAAGTGGAAAATAATAATGGCATTTATAAAAATTTTTATGACGGTTTGTTTTGTTTCTTGTAGTCGCATTCGCTCCTTTATTGAGATCGGATTTATTTCGAGCGCAATCATAATATGGCGTTGGCGGTGTTGGCGTCCGCGTTTTATTGACCTATGAAAATAATGCCGACGTGCATTTAGATATTATATAAATTCATTTGATAACCGAATGGAAAAACAAGGCACATCGACGGAAAAGGAATTGAAAATATGAACGGGAGGGCGCGATAAAACTTCCGCTTTTTAATGTCTCCACTGTGACCGTAATAAATGCGCGTAACGACCCGAACGCAAGACAAAACGACGTGGATGAGGCGGATGAGGGGAAACGCATTCAAATTGTAAATAAGAAAAATCTATAAAATCCATTTTGATATAAGTAAACGCACATATCGCGTCGCCGTCGTTTGGAGCAAACGTTTTGCGCCCAAACAGATAACAAGTGAGATGAGACAAAGGAAGTCATCCCACACCCCTCGCCCAGCAGCCTCAGATTACTTTCGGGGTTGCTGCGTGCGTGCGTGCGTGCGACGCAATCGGTGGAATTCGATTAATTTGTCGAGTGCCATTAATGTCCGTGCGAGTAATAATAGTTTATTAGGTCACCGACAACTAATTGTAATCCGAGACCCGCATAGCTGCTGTCACGCGCAAGCAAACAATGGCATGGATTCTTTTTATCGAATTCCTTCTTCGCCGCCAACCACACACAAACGTCTGGCCATTGCCATTGGCATTGACGTGCAATACTAATTAAACACCACCATCGCCCATTGCCCATCGCCATCATTATTATCATCGTCATTGCAAAACTAATCTCTGCAATAGGGTCTATTGCAGCCAGCACACACAAAGTTATAATTCTTTATCTTTGTAGACGAGAAACGGGAAGCTGATGCCGCCGTAAAATTATTAATATCTCAACGGTGGCCATAATTGACTCGTCCGTCGGTTTTGATAATAGTATGTGGGCATTATTGCACGTTTAACTGCCGTACGAAATGACTGACGACGACGATGACGACGCGGCCCAACTAAACAACACCGGTGCACCCGAATTTCTCGATGCAATCTCCTCCTTCTCCTCCTTCTCCACCGACGCTTTAAATGGCTACACATAAAACACATACACACACATTGCCGTCTCTAATTTCCGTGAATACTTTAATGCGAGCACTTATTACGGCCTCTTAAATTATTATACCGTAGGGCAACAAAATCCGCAACACACAAGCGCAACATTGTACTGATATAAGCAAGTAAGTAGTTAGATAAAAGTTGTTTTTATTCAGACGCAATTATTAATTGCACTAGTCGTAATGCAATATATAGCTGCATCTCCAATGCACGATGCGTGCAGAAATAAGAGAGAAAAAGAAATAATTTTACGATTGTACGGCCGCGTGCGTTTTTTATGAACCATGCGTGCGGTCACTCGGTTTATCACCTTCTTACGATGCACTTTTTTGACGACTGCGTATATAGATTTAGTCCTCCGTCATCCCCGGCACCACATTGTTCATATTGCTTCATCGCGCATTGTTCGGTGGAGGGTGGAGGGTGAGGATTTCCAATATTATATGATTTATTTATTTGTTACGTTTTTATCTCCATCACTCCATCAGCAGATTTTATAGATATCGTGCAATCGACGCAATTAGATATTGAGATGCATAAAAATATTTATACGAATGTAAAAAATACATTTCGCAGCAAGAAAAACCATCGCGGAATTTCCATCATAAAAAAGCGCGCGCTCATTCGAATAAATACCTCGACTACTTCCATACGCTTTATTGTTTCATATTGTGTGTGCGCGCGCGCTCCGACGAAGAAGTCCATTACAAGGTGCTTTATGTCTTCGACGTTGGTACTTTATGCTTTTTGCTACGCTATGCTCTACCCCGAAAAAAGAAAGGCGCGCATTATTTTACGCCCGCCGCCCACGCGATCGTCGTCGTAAAATGTGAAAAGTCTCGCGGCGTTGCTGCATTCAAGGAGGAATGGATTTTAAGTTGGAGAAAAGTTATCTCTGCGCGTGAATTAAAGCGAGCACAATAAAACACGCTGCTGCTGCTGCCTGGCGACTGTACTTAAAATTATAAAATATTCGCCATTCGCAATACGGAAAAGGAGAGCGCGCGCGCGCGCGCCTGATCGTCATCATCATCACACAACGGTGTATACAACTCCCGAGGGAGGTTCGTAATTAAAACGCTACCCTACCTACGGCGGCGGCGGCGCCACTACACTGCCTGCACATGTCGGAATGGATTACGAAATGGACAGGCTAAATTATGATCGGCGCTGATGGCCGGGATTTTCGAGCACACTATACGATGGACGCGGACGGCGCGTAGTAAATTTGCATTAACCATGATATCGGCGTGTATACAAAGCGACGACGACGCCGCCGCCGCCGCCGCCACCGCTAAAGAAGAAGGGGTTGTGCATATGCAAAAGGGCGATGTTAAATCCCTGTTAATTAATCCGGTGGCCCTCTTCTCTTTTCCGCAATGCGCAGTGATTAATTCGATATTACTTAATTATTATGATGAGTAAGAGAGACTAGCTATTAAAACGCATAAGTATGATGCAAGTGCAAAGTGCCTGCCTGCATTCTGCGGCGCAGTGCGCAGTGCACGCCAAATTGAAATCTTACCAGCAGGCGCCGCGCCTACGTGGCTGGCCTAATCTGCATGCATATCGCTAGAATTTCGATTTCGACTCCAGAACGACATTTGGCATAAAGACACCCCCTCAACACAACCGGTATGGAAATACGCGATGCGGCCGACCCTTGTCAATCACGCCACGCGGTGTGTTGTTATACGAATGCGCTTCAAGCGACATCGGCATGTCTGGCTGGCGCTGGGTTTGGTGTGGCTTTTAAATATGTTTGCACGAAATTGTTTTTATTTGGCGAGTGTCGCGAGCGCAACCGGGGAATGATGGATGCGTGTTACTTCAGCATGATATGATTTGAATTTTTGCGGCCGTCGTCTCTCCCTCCCGAAATACACATGTAACCATCCCATTCTTTGCGCATTCCCTCGGGATATTATACTACTGTGTGCAACCGACATGCGCGTGTTTATGTTTTGTATTTAAACCATTTCCTCCTTGTGCCTCCTGCCCGCATACTTTACTTTTTTTATCGGTGGCGAGCATAAAATCCTGGCTGTCGTTAAAATCAAAAAATAACGGAGACAAATGCAAATGTATCGGAGAAAAGAAAATTGTTGCAATCGTAAAATGCGCAAGGCCGTTATTAATTTCGGAGAGAGAAACGAACGCATCTATTAAACATTTAATGTCGGTTAGCAATAAATATTACTGCCTTCCTTCTCCCTCGGATATTAACACCCCGTTGCACGAAATAAAATAGAGCAAGCGCAGTAAACCACCACCGCCACGCGCACGCGATGACATGCGCGCATGTATACATTATTCATGCGACTTTACGACCCGAACGCATCATGTTCTAATCGGATGCGTATACGACGCCGCGCGTGCGCGCGCGCAACACCTTAAGCTAAACGCCCCGGCGCGGCGCGACGCTCGTATAACGTTTAAAAAGATAACGCAATTCGAATTATAACGATTACGATGACCCATCCACCCATCCACCCACCCACCCAGCCAGCGCAATCAAAATTTGATGCCGCAATTAAAACAAAACGAAATGATGGCCATCAAGCAAGCTAAGGGGCAAAGTGCGTAATGCGATAAATCGCGATTCGCGATTGAAATAAAACAACAGAGGGCCTCCTTCTCTGCTCACGGAGAATGCCGCGCAATCGAAACGTGTAATTTCGTATGCATTATCTAAATTAATCTTACAAATTACGGCGGCGAGACGCTGTTGATGCTACTAAGGGTGCGTGTGTGTGTGTGTGTGTGCGCGGGCGCAGGCGCAAGCATTTTATACGCCCGAACATTAATAAGGCCGTAAAGCGCGTTATGCGCATGTAAAGCGGCGTTTACGTAATTTCGGGTTTCGGCATGTCGCTCGCTCGTTCGCTCGCTCGTCTTTTGTTTGTTGGGATGATATCCCTTTCAGTAATTTTAATTAAAATATTCGAAAACGCCGTGGCCACAGTGCTCATCATTTCTCAGCGCTATTAAAACGTCGTTACGGACGCGCAGACGGGAATACATTATTTCAAACGAGCGACGAAAAACTCCCCGACCGGCAATGTCCAAACATTTATTTATCACGAACGGCAGGCAGGGCAGCGCAGCATTGTTGGAGGCACATCGGGTTCGACGTCGATACATTGCAACTGTCACACACGAGCGCACGCCAAGGAATTGATGTACTCATTATGTCATCCCCATATGCATTGCATGCAGAATATCCGTCGTCCTTTTTTCAAACGTTTGATTCAATGACGTCGTCCGAATCCGAGTGCGCGTCGTTTGTGTTGTCACCATGAAAAATGATCTCTCAAAGGAGGGGCCGGCCGCGCATCGGTCAGCGAGCGCTTCATTAAAACATAAATAACACAGTTCACGCACGTACTACATACACGCAGGGATAAAGAGGGATGGTTGGATCAACCGCTGACCCTTAGGGAGTCGCGCGTCTATCGACGGCTATTGTTGCAATCGCAATCCAGACAATGTCTTACAACGGCGCGAGAAGACGTTGTTAATTGGCCACTTCCCGACGCGTCCACGTGCAACCAAATGACCAGGGGGGTTGGGGTTGGATTTCGCCAGGTGACAGCAGAGAGGAGCCGGACAATAGAATGGATGCTGATGTGATTTTCTCGGCGATTTAATTGAAATATCAATGATTCAAACAAACGTACACACGTACCGGTTGTGTGACTAGAGTTCTTCTACGTGCCGAAGCGTGAGAATTCGAATATGCAGTATAATTAAATTGCGCCGCGATTAGAGTTACTTCTCATGAATCAATTTGTCAGGATTCGTCTTCCTCGGCGCGGATTGCTATGATTGATCGTTGCCACCCCCCCGCTTTACGAAATGAAATGAAATCATTGCACTCAATGTAAGAATGCGAATGTGGGGCATTCGCGCTTGAAATCTGTGCAATTTGTTATGATTGCCATCAGGTGGATGGGTAAGTGTGCATCCGATTGGACTTAATCGACTTACACACGCGCATAGAGATAGAAAAGTTAGTAACAGATGCGTTTCGCTGAAATGATTATTCCCGCCGACCGCACAAGTCATGCGCGTACTGGATAGATAGATGCACCCGATCGGCAGACATCAGGCCGACAGCAACGCCGCCGCTAAGCCAAGGGGGAGCGAAGAAAGCTATTGTGTTCGCGGCGAGAGTGGAGAAAAGAATCCAACCCCTTTCCTTTCTCGGCAACAGTTGCTGCGTGCGTTGCATGCGCTTCAATTCATTCGCTAATTAAACGTTGCGCTCACGCTAATTGGCACAATTGATGTATGAGAAATTGGTAGGGATCATATCCGCATCGATATTCTTCTTCTTCTTCGGCGCGGCGCAATCATAAATTTTTATGAACAATTCGGGTAGCGTTTGTGCTCGTAAAAACGCTAATATCGTCGAGAGCGTGTCGAATTGTTCATTAAAAACGCTCGTAAAATGAGTCACATCGATATGAATATAGGTATACCTACCGCCCGACATCTTATTGCCGCCCGTTAAACTTCTTCGCGGAGCGCGAGCGCTGCCTAATCTTTTGCGTATTTACATGCCCAATTCTAATTGCTTTCCTTCGCCGCCCGCTATTTATTCAGATTGCTTTATGTAAAAATGATGAAGATGAAGAGGTATGCATTTCCACCTTTCTTTGTTCGCTTAAATTGTGCATACATTGTAGCACCACGTGAAGTGTCACCACGGCGCGCCGTTAGATATAAAACAAGATCATTTATGCTAAGATCGCTTGTTTTACGGCCATTGCGGGCGAGGGTAGTAATAATGGTTGTATGTAGTGTGTTAAGAGGCTCTCTCTCGACGAAACGACGCATTTTGTATACGCACGCGGAAATACGAAAGGGCAATGCAATTAGATCGTAGGTGATTTTAATGGGCAAGACATTGTAGTGTCTTGTCCTCGTATTTTTGCTGTAATATCTTATTGCAATTAGCAGTAAACAACTCGGAAGCAGAAGAGATAAGACGACGACATTTGCGCTAAGCCTTCTCCTCCTCTCTT